>WYDI02004699.1:10855-107374 GCA_009867235.2 Psittacus erithacus
AAAGGGAAAGGGAAAAAGAAAGGAAAAGGGAAAGGGAAAAAGAAAGGAAAAGGGAAAGGGAAAAAGAAAGGGAAAGGAAAAGGGAAAGGGAAAAAGAAAGGAAAAGGGAAAGGGAAAAAGAAAGGAAAAGGGAAAGGGAAAAAGAAAGGGAAAGGGAAAAAGAAAGGAAAAGGGAACGGGAAAGGGAAAAAGAAAGGGAAAGGGAAAAAGAAAGGAAAAGGGAACAGGAAAGGGAAAGGGAAAAAGAAAGGGAAAGGGAAAGGGAAAAAGAAAGGAAAAGGGAAAAAGAAAGGAAAAGGGAAAAGGAAAGGGAAAGGGAAAGGTCTTGATGACTTGAACTGCTACTTGTGTGGAAAGTGAATTTTCAGCCTTCCGACTGTGTAGCTGTTGAAGCATGCCTACCTTTGAGAGAGGGACAAGCACATAATTACCATTGAATATCTGGCCCTTCAGCCTGCTGCTTTGCATGCTGACACCATGGCAGCCCTCCTCGATGCTGTGCACAACACAGGGCAGCATTCCCCAGGATGGGGGAGCACCCCAAGAGGTACTGTGTCCCCATTTTAGCCACCTCTTGAATCACGACCAGTGCTAATGACCCTTTCCTCTGACATCTTCTTTTCTTTTGGTGTCACTGACTCTTTTAACATTCAGGTTCTCACCTCTGCCCTTTCACATTGTAGTTTAGACAGGAATTACGCCTAACAATGTTTTATGTATTTTTCAGCTTCCATGTTTTACCGTGGGAACCATGCTTTTGGAGAATCAGAATCAGGAGGCAGATACAATGCCATGGAAGGGTTGTTTTTCACAGTCCACAGGATATGTCCTTATGGACTTCATAGCAGATGTGTTTCCTACTCCTCAGCCTGGTCTGGCTTAATAGGGCAAATGGCTCCTGGAGCAATACATGTGGTAGTTGTAGAAAATGTTACCCACTAAGCTAAGAACAGAGATAGTCCCAGGAGACAAACATGAGACCTGTGAGGAGATTTGCTTTTTCAGAAGGCAGAGGACAAACAGAGCACTTGGAAGACCAAGACATACATAAACAGTTATTTGTAAGGCGGGGTTTGTTTGCAGGGTTTTTTTGTAATAAATATGATTTGGTGGTCATAGTCAGGCCACTGGATAAACGTCAGGGACTCAAAGCACAGCTGGGCTTATGCAGCTTCCCTTGGTGGAAGGTCATCACTGGGATTTGCACTACAAAGGCTTGGCTTCGATCAGACCATCAAGGGATTTCTCCCCAGGAAAAACAATAGATTGGTGTTTGGTATCTCCCCGGTATGGCTTTACACAGTTTACAGGAATCAAAAAGCATTACCACGCTAGAGCTCAGAGGCCTAGAGCTGTCTGACCAGCTCTTGCTAGGGTTCTGGTCTGCCCAGCAGCATCCGGGAAAACATCAAGAAATCCCTCAGCTTCTGGCTGAGACATCTTGGGAGGCTGAGGGTTTACATCATCCTTTAAAACGTTTGAGTCACAGCAAACATTACATCTATTATGATAGATCTTCAAATAGAGATTGAAATGATCATTTTTCTTCTCTCCTGTAGGAGTATACGTTTTTCTTTGCCTCCTAGTCTAGAGGCTTAGGGTTGCCTGGTTACTCTGACTCAGAAGCTCTGTGAGGTGTCTCTTGGTGAAGGAGCAGATACAATTTGGCAATTAGAGAAGCTTGATTTGTCATCTAAATGTAGAAATCCTTAGGAAAAAATAACTATTTGAAGAGGAGTTGCACAGAAACCGCAGTGAGAAAACTCTCAGAACGTACATTGGTACTGAACATTGCTGGTTCGCTTACTGTAGAGTCATGAAGGTCATTAATAATATATGCAATAATTGGGATATATTTTTTTCAGTGTTCAATTAATAGAATCCTGTTCATAGCATATATGAATTGCAAATGTGATCGGAAAAGCATTTTTGTTGAAGAATTTCCCCATGGACTAGCGCTATAAAAAGGCTCCATTCAGCCGGCAATCTGTTCATCTTCGGCTGGAGTTAAAGGAACATGATGTATTCAGGTGAGGGCCACAGCACAGCCATCACAGGAAGCTGAGAAGTATCTTAACTGCTTAAGTATGCCTGTGTGTACATACATATTTATATATATTATATGTGTATGTATAAGTGTTGTAGATGTTCTTATGACTATACATGTGTGCTGATTTGGGAAACCTGTGCTTGCAGAAATGGTTTTATTTTGCAAAGTATTTCCTCAAGAACTGAAGCAGTGTTGTTTTAACAGTTGCTTCATAGATGCCCTTTAATTATTTGCATTTTGATGAATGGCAGCAAACACTTTAAAAACAAGGAGGGGCATATAGTGGTCGGGAAGGTGGGGAGTGTTTGTAAAGAAGAGAGATTTGTGGGCTGACAGGTTTGCTTGGAGGTCCAGAGAGCAGAAAGGCTCAGCCAGTGTAAACTTTAAAAGGTCAGAATTTGATTTAATGAACTTAACCTTCAAGAAAACAAACCTTTTTCATGTAGCTTTCCCCTTAGGCTTTCTTCATTCAACTAGCAATAAATGCAGAACAAACAATGACGAAGAAGTCCCATTTTGTAAATCTTGCCATGTTTTTAATCAAGTGTTGCCAACTCATTTTGTAGATGAGTTTTAGGATTAAATTTTGGCTCCCTAATGCTGTATCTAAGAAGGGCAAGGTAAATCTACAGCACTGCATGGTTCCTTTATACCCTTCTGTTACACCTGCTACTGTAAGCTGCATCACCAATGTCTGAATCATCGTCTGTAACTTCCGCGCCAGATGTGCTCTCATAGACTCACTTTGAAGTGAGTGAGTCTGCTCAGTCGCAGTGGGGTATTGGCTTGAACACCTCCATGCTCTTGGGATTTCCTGCTTCCCACAGTCTGCTTTTTGCAGGTATTACTGCAATGGCTGTAAAAGAGAAGCAGAAAGCGGTAAGTGTATGCCCTCTTGTTATTAAAAATAGGGGTAACTCAGGAAAAACATACATTCCCCAGGATTATTTTCAGTAGTATGTAAGCAGCTGTAACAAACATTTTATATGTGAAATGGTGAAACTGTTAGGTAGCCTTGCTATTATCAGGTTCTTGCTAGAACTTTGCCAAAGAGCACATATGCTTTGATAATCTCTTACTTGTTTGCCCAGAGAATCTGTGGATGTCCCATCCCTCAAAGTGTTCAAGGGGAGGTTGGATGGGACTTTGAGCAACCTGTGGAAGATGTCACTGCCCAGTGAAGTGGGAGATGGCATACAGAGTGGTAGCTAGAATGGGTAATTAGAAATAATGGCAGTCAAAATTAGTATCATCAGTTAATAAATAGGTATGTGGTTCAGATGCCAGGGTTGGATGGTCAGTGGTCTGTGGCAGCTCCTTGTCAGCTCCTGTCTCATGTGCTCCAACTTGCCCTCAGACCTCCACAACCTCCCAGGAGCAATAGGGCCCAAGCCTTTGCATTTGTGGGTTGAACCACCACCTGCGTCCTCCACACTACTCAGCATGCACTGGCAATGTGGAAAGGAGCAGGGAGAATTAGATTAAGAAGAAATGGCATAAAACGTTATGGTTTTGTTGCTGCAGATCACAAACCAGCAATATGTCCATAACCAGAAAAAGGACTTAAAAACTGGTCGCCATGACAAAGCAGGAAAAACAATGGGAGAGTGAACATCAGTGATATAGTTATTCTGTGTGAGCTATCTCCCAATAGGCTGCTCATTCTCTAATGACCTATTAAAGCATTATTTTCATCTTCACATGAGGATCCTCCACTTGCTTCATTACTGAGCCAATCTGCTGGGTAACATGTATATGGGAGAGATATATGGAAGCCAGTATGATAATACTTGCGCTTGTATATTAAGATTCACTCACATGTCTAACAACATTATTCCAACCGCTGTTACAGTTTTGACTGATGTATGTCTTATGTTCTATTTGCTGAAGATGATATCTATGTTAACTCTCAGGGAACCCCAAAATAAAATGAACTTCATCAATCTCTTTTGTATGTTTTCACTGACCTCATGTATGCAATATGTTTTGTCTCTACAGCTAGTTTATTTAGGAGGATGTAAAGAGAAACTGCAAACCAGATTCATTATATTTTTATACCTGTCTGTAAATCTCTTTCAGTTATTAAGATTTATGTTCATCTTTAGTCAGAAATACGGTCTTTCGCATCTTTTGTCAGTCATCTTTTGGCTTACAGAAGTTGCCACAGTAGAGATATTTCACATCCCCAAGTTGGTTTTCTCCAGCAAATAACCCAAACACGGTATTCGTAAGATTTCAGTGATCCCTACTGCAGGGGAGGAAAGACACAATAACACTGAAATGGATAGCTCAGGGGTAAGAAGGATCTGCTTTTACAGCAAATTTCTCACACCAGCAAATGCTTCTTTGTCATACTGCAAGTACCACGGTGGACTTGGCAGTGCTAGGGTAATGTCAGACTCTACGATCTTGAAGGTCTTTTCCAACCTAAATGATTCTATGATTCTATACTCCAGAAAGAGTCATTTAACAAAACTGCCTGAAATATAACAAACACAGAGACAGAAGAAAGCTTTCAGATGCAAACCTGAATATAACAAATTTACAGAGTATAAAAGAAAACACAATGTAGAGGAGACTGACCTCTCAAGCCCTGAGGGAACACCACTTTCCTTTCAGAAATAGGTATATACAGTTACTGCAGTGTTAGCCTAAACTGCAGCCCTCAGAAGGATCAGGCTTGTGGCAGGCAGCAAAACATGTTTCTGCACTTTTGAGTTAATTTTAGTAAAAGGAAAAGGATTTTAATATTGCCCTTTCTCACCTAATCAATGATCAAAGCTTTTCACATCTTTGGATGGAAACATGCTAGGCCCATTTTTTTTTCCTAGTCTATGCCCACATGATGCATTCACAGCCTCCCAGCGGAGTAACATTACTTGAGGCTTAGAGAAAGAATAAATATATTAGTAAGAGGCAGTTGCATGAAATACATATACACACATATAGCTGTGAGGTCCTGGCACCATACTTGGAGCTCCTTTTTACAGGCTTGGTCCAACAGCCTGGTACACTTCTGTCTTCCTACTGTGAACTAGTTTACCCCTTTTTAGTCACTTCATTGCATATCTGGTGCATAATATTAACGATGTTCTCAGCAAGTGAGAAGAATTACAAACACTAGTGATGACGGAGAAATAATCAAGGAGAAGGAAGTTTCTAATGGGAAAATGAAGCCTCCCACAGGGAATTCTGCTTAAAATACCATCTTTCACTAATTGATACAGCCACTGGTGCTCGAGATGTTTAGTTTTGCACCTGATTTAAACAGAGTTCAAGGAGTACTTAAATCAGACATGGAATTTGAAGTGTTTATTTTTTTTCTAAAGCCGTGTTGTAAAAAGAGTGTTTTAGAGACCCTGGAAACTTAGCAGCCAAGGCCAGCGATGCTCAAGCTGTATGGGAAAGGGTTGGGACAGTGCAGTTTCGTATCATTAGGTAGCCTAGATACTCATGGAAGTATATCCATCTCTGCATTTAGGAGAAATTGTGATGATTTCCTGGATTCTTACTCCCCAGAGACCAGTTGTGCTGGAGAAAGAGGAGGAGATGAGAAGTACCTCACCTGCCCAGTGAAACCTGCAGTGGGGTGGGCATGAATTTGTAAGATTGCTGAAGAGTGTAACAAAGTCCAGGTTGGGTTTCCCAGGCTCTTCTGAAGGACTATGCACACATTGCAGTGGATTTTCTTGCGCCTGAAGCTGTGAATGCAGAGTGACAGTTTTCACACAGGACCCCTGGGGACCCTTGAATCCATTCCTGACAAAAAGTAGGCTGCATGCATGTGTTGCTGCATGTAGGAGTTAGCTGCTCCTCTGCCATGAAAGTATCCTCCTCAAAGTTATTTTTGTATAGCCGCTCTTTTTCTCAGTATGTGCAAAGCCTCAAGTTTTAATTGCCTTCTGATGTTTGAGCCTTTAGGATTCATGTTTTTATGATTCTCCTTGCAGCTATTTAATTCATATAAACCAAAGCTGATTTTTTCCACCTAATAGAGTCCCTGCATTTAAGTAGGAAAACCAAAGACACACATTTCTATGAAAGAACTAACTACTTATTTCAGATGCTTTCCTGCATTATTATTTAAGGGTGTAGGAGGAAGGAGAGAGGGAAGAAATGCGCTTCTCTGATTCAACCACAGAGGTGCAAACCATGAGTGGAGCTGCTCCTCCAGCTCCCTTCCTAGCAAACAATGGTTCTTTGACCCAGCTTAAGATCACTTTTTCACCTTATTGTTGACTTCCTCAGCATTAACTTTGAGGAAGAGAAGTAATGCCAGGCAGTGCTCTGGCTTAGTGGGAGACAGCAGCAACAGCTACAGGAAGCTTTTTTAAGCCTTTCTGAAAGCAACATATTAAAGGGTAAAAGCTAAGCTACAGAGGATGCTCACTGTGCCAGGACAATAGCACAGATATCCTCACTGGAGCTGGTTAGGATTTTTTTTACATGAAGCCTTTCATATTACTGTCAAAAAATGCCAGCCCACTGAAACTTTTCATGGCAATGTACTGATATACCTTTCCTCACTAACATCTTCTTTAATTCGTAATATACACCTCATCAAACAAAGAGAACTCACCACGATGCACAAATGATGCCGTGATCTCCAAAGCTACAGTCACTCCTCCTAGATATTTTAATTAAACTTGAAAATAACCACATAAGAAGCAATGACACTCTCCATAGAATGTTTTATTTTTCCACCTCTCCCTGGTCTTTCCCTAATGGCAACACATTGTGTGTCAGCTCAAAGAACATACGTCTCAGAGAAGCTCTGCCAGGAGGAAGGAAGTTGGATTACTGTTGCTAGAGGGCCAGAGCTGGGGTTTCCAAGGTATTTTAGCTGCATATTTCCTTACTTTCAAAAATGTTTATATTTCTTTTAGATTTAAAATAGATAGATTTAAAATAGAGATTTCAAAATCATTAGTCACTACAGGTCTGCCTGTAACTAATATTTTAATTCACTTCAGGCTGCTGCCATACCCAATGAACTTTAATAAGATCTTAAGAACATAGCATATTGCCAGCATCAATCAAGACTAGATCTTCAATGGCACAGTCATCCATGACACTCACGAACAGAAGGTAGTAGCATTTTGTACACTGGAAACCTCTGAATGGGAATATTAATGCCACCAGAGCATTCCTCTGCTCTGGGAGAAACATTGCCAGAGAATAAACCCCAATAAACTGGGACAGAAGAAAACTTGAATTAGTATCTGATGACAAAGTATGTTGGAGTAGACTGGCTTCTTTTTGCATAAAAGGATTTCTAGAACAAGATCTCAGAGCTTCTTGATGTTTCACAGTCTCTTGTTTAAAGGTCTGCCCGCAAAAAGCAGCAGTTCACTCCATAGTGACTCACTTTCAATGTATATGGACTGTCATCTCGATCAATTAAAATTTGGAACATTGCATAAATGTTAATGGAGGAAAGGTATAGCCTAATGGGTCTGCACCTACAATGGTGGTGGAATGTATCTGCATAACAATGAGGTTAACATACAATGCTAGCCTCCTGCTTTTAGAGTGTTTGTTTGTATTAAATAGCTGCTTCTATATGTCAGCATCTTCAGGCAGTACCTAGGAGATAAATCAGGGTAGTTGGATTTCGTTGTGTATGTGCGCCTATGTGTATTTAAATGCATTATACAGACATATATACATACATGTATATACAGATACATTACATATACGTGCACAAGCTATTTTTCTACATAAATTACTTTGGTTGGATATTCATGAAAGTATGGTACAAAAGAGAGCTTGAAGACTCATAGCAGAGTCTGGTGTGCTTCCAGCTGCCTACAGTCAGTGCTCCTAGAGAGATTTTGGCTGAAGTCAAAGCAGCCTTCATGGGGCAAGAAAGCTTGTCATAGCAATGAGTCCACGGTGGCCAGCAGGCAGGCGCTGCAGGAACTGTAGGTACAGGAGCAGAGTTAAGAATAAAGACTTCACTTACCTCTCAACAGCAAACTAATTGAACTGGAGCAAACTTGAGACTCCCCTAAGCTTATATTAAGCGTTTGAAGCTTATTCAAGGTAAGAAGATTAAACCAGATAATTAATTATAATTATGGAATATTGGGGCAGGGGGAGGAGAAGAGGGAATAGCAGTATACCCACAAAAGTTAAATGAAAGCTTAACAATTATAGTTACTGACAAACCTGACATAAACAGGCTTTGTCACTCATAATCAAGTAGTAATCTTGCTTAATATTATTCAATAAACATAACAGTGGTGGCTTTTAACCCAGTTATACCTCAGACATGTACATGGTCAGCGTTGATGTTTGAACTTAAACCCCAATTTCCTTCATGTTCAAAGGAGAGAAATCAGTATAGAATCGGGGAATCATTTAGATTGGAAAAAAATCTTAAGATCATTGAGTCCAAGTGTCAACTTAGCACTGCCAAGTCCGCCATAAGCAGTCCCTAAGCATGACATCTACACATCTTTTAAATACCTCTAAGGATGGTGACTGAACCCTTTCCTGGGCAGCCTATTCCAATGCTCTACAGGACATTTTAGGGTGTGTTTTATTTTATCTCATAGATGTGGAGTTTAGCAAGAGACTGTGTCCCAGACTCCATCAACTATCTTGATTCAATCTGTTTGGTCTGATTTGTTAAGGGGACCTAAGGAGACTCACAGAGAAGTTGGCTCTTACTCAGATGGATACTATCTTGGGTAGTCTTTGCACAGAAAGTTGCAAACTTCCCTGGTTTCCTCAGTTCCCTCCCTCGTCCCTCCCACACCCTTTCCTGGTGGTGTTCTCTCTCTTGCTGCTTGTTTTCCCCGACAGCAGGGAATCCCTGCAGCACATGAAAATCATGGCTTGTCTTGGCTCCCAGTAAGCGATCTGGCTGGAACGTGGTGTGAAAGGATGGTCACCCTGCTGAACCACTGTAATCTGTAAGGTAGGTTTGGCAGAAAGCTCTTGTGCTCACAAGGAACTACTTCACCTTTCTGCACTCGGCTCAGCCCTTTCAGCAGGACAGGATCTCCAAAAGAGATAAGAGGAGCCTGGATGGCTGCAGCAAAGGCACAGCCCAAGGCTGCAGAGTCATGCTGCCATTTGGAAATACTGTGCCATTACTGTGCTCCTGAATGAGGGAACTCACACAGGAGTACGTACTGTCCTTGAACAATTAAACAGAGTTAAATAAAGGGTTAACTGAGAAAGCATTTGAAAGGAGGTCAGGTTTCACATGCATGTGGGTCCTAGTATCTGTTTCTCCCATGAGGCCATCAAGGGGAAGGTGGAGTCATGGTGCTCAAACACAGTGCATTACTGATACATACGATTTACTACACTTATGGTTGCTATGGACTGCAGAGTTATAATGTAGGGCAAAACACAGCATGTATGCACAGAGAAATGTATGGATATTCATTTCTCAAAGAAAGAGTATGTTATTTAGCAGAGTGGTGTAAAAGATTGGCTTCAACAGTAGGCAGGCCGGCTATGTGTCTCAGGAGGTGTAATCACGCTGCATATATCACACCTGTGTTATGGCATATAAGTTTTTGAGGAAGAGAAAGAATTTAAATGGCTAAGTAGATGTGCTGATTTAGCTCAGTGCTAGGTGACATTTTGGGGGCAGAAGGAAGGGGTGGTTAGATTTCCAAGTGGGTTGGAATGTGGTATACCATTTCCATCCCCACCATTGATAATGGTGGATTTCAGCCACTCACTGTAACTATACAGTAATTGTCCAGCTCTCTGCATTTGTCAATGTATGGGGTGTCTTTTAAGCCTCGCTTCATACTAAACATGACCTGCCACAACATTATCGTTATGATCCATACACTTCTGTTTTCACTGTCATACAGATTTTCAACCTTGGCAAATTACAGACCCCAAATTCATCATATACCCATTTAACAGTTTCTACTGCTGGCATAACTTCTGTACTACTGAGCACTTTATATGTATGATTAATAGCCTTAATATTCACCTAACTATACACGTATATTTTACCTGATACTGATACTATTCTCCCACCCTTAATTTTAGTAATTTAAGGTATTCATTCAATATTTAAAAACTGTATCAGTTTCAAGTGAAATTGCAATCCACATATTATTTAGGTAATTTTAAGCTTCAAGACACTTTATATGACATCATTTCAATTACATCTTTGCTCAATATATAGAACACTTACTCATAAAAGAGAATGAGTTAGTCAGACATACGGAATATTCAAGGTCACTATATTGTTAATAAAACTTGTTAACTGACAGAGGCATTAGTCATAAAGCTGAGTAAATGCAATGATTAAGCCACTCACAGCTCCTCACCATTCTGTTACATCCTGCCTTCTAAAGAAAGCATTTTTATTTTGGGGCCTGATTTAAACCTACTTAAGTCAGTGGAAAAACCCCCTGTATCTTCAGCGGGCTTCAAATCAGACTGCCATCAAATAACAGAACCACAATCACGAAAGGAGCAGACAACAGGTTGATAACTCAGGCAGACTCCTACATATCAGCTCCTGGCACAGTTTGTAGCTGTAACGTTCAACTCAGCAAAACAGATGGAGCTTGACCAAGCTCTAGGTGGAACTGTAATCACAATTTATTCCTTCAGATATCTCTTCCTGCAGAAAGCACAGAATTTCCCTGCTGCAGAAAGAGTGGAATCATTATTGTTTGGACTTGATGGAGGTTTGTTGATCCCCCAGTGGTAGGCTGTTACTCATTTGCTGGGTGCAAGGGACTAAATGAGAGTATACATGCAACACGCAACCAGAGTGTGCAATAAACAGAGTGATGAATAACCAAATGGAGACACTTCAGTTTAATGAAATCCCCACTCAGCTCCTGGGAGAGATCAAAACAGATCAGCTCCCTTTTAGTGATAAGAAATACATTATTTCTGTACACATTACCACTCTATGCTGAATGCTAATGAGTACTATGTACATGTGGCCTGTATGTGCTCTGCCTTACTCACTGAAAAATTAGGTATTTGAATGATCCCTGCCAGATGAAAAGTTGAGAGGCTAGAAAGAAAACTAAGGCTTTGCCAGTGCCAATATGCACAATATTGGATGAATCACATCCTATGTGGGATCCCACATCTCACCTAGTATGAGACATCTTGGATACTTCTAAATCTGAGCTAGTCACCCTAATCTCCCTTGGAAAAGGAAAAGATGGCAACTTTAAAGTGTCATTTAAATGACCGCCTGTAGGCATTGTCCTTAAATGTGAAGTAGATTATGCCATGAACTCCAGTGAGTATACTGAGGAAACCTTCACTGACCATGCAAGGCTCCAAGGAAGACCCACTTATATGTAGGTTTCCACATGGTGAGATTCATTCAAGGCAGTCCCCCTCAAAAACATCTGCTGCTGGGTAGCACAAGGTAACAAAGACCAAGTTGCTCGTACACACTGCCACTGAAACAGGCAGAATTCTTCCTTGGCAACGCTGAACCACTGCAAAACACCTCTTGGGAAGCAGAGTCTGACACAGAGCAAGGGAGCACAGAAATCATCTATGAGAAAACTGTCCACTGCAGCCCCATGTAGAAGCAAGGGACTGCATACAGGTGAAAATGTCCACTTATATGAGCAAGTTGCTAAACAAAACCACACTTACACAACGAGTAAATATGATGTCTACAGACTCCAGAGAGTAAGGCATTACATACACTGGATATAGTGGGAGACAGGTAACACTACAGCTAGAAAACTGCCCTGGTTAGCATCAGCAAGACAGCAAAGTTTTTGTCATCAGATGGAGCTGGAAAAAACAGAGTAAATGGACAGTATCTTCACTGCAGAGTGTCACACTGCAGAGGGACAACAGCAGCAAGGTGAAAGGATGACTCCTCCTGCTAGTAATAATAATAAGGGAGCATTTAATACAAAATCCAAGATATTTGAAAGATGTATCCAGAAGGTACAACAGACAGCAGCAAAGACTTTGCCCTTGGTGTGATTCACATATTAGCACTGCAGTCCGTGCCACAGCCAGCTGCCACTGAAACAGCTTTTTCTAAACAAAGCAGTTCTTAATCCAGCGTGGTCCTAAGAAAGGAACATGAAGATTTTGGGAAGGAGACCAGCAAGCAGCAGTCGGTGCATGTTTAAACTGCTGTCAGCAAATCAGCTAGCAAATGGAGCATACAATTCTGTTAAGAATGTGCAGTTCATGTAAACCAGCATGGAGTCTTCTACATTATTGTAGAGTATGGGGTTTATTAAGCAGTATCTGGATGCACACAAACTTCAGTTTAGTCAGCAGAATCATTTTAATCTCTTAAAATTATTTTGGTCTCTTTTGTCTTTTATTTTTCACTGAAATTACTGTAAGAAATCTAAAGCCGTATCTTAATAGGCAAAGATAGCTGGGAAAGTGGTGAAGAGATTTTTTTACTGCTAGTGATGTGTTCATTTTACTCACGTGAGAGTAGCCCCTCTTCCTCTTTTAGCTTTTGTCTTTCCATAATCCTAGGCAGTAAGGACTAAATAAATAAATAAATATTTAGACTTATTTTTGCACCTTTTTTGTGCATTTTCATACAGTGCCTGGCACAGCCTAAACTGATGCAGTGATAGTGCACTCCTGACCTGTGCTGCTTGGAAGATCCAGAAAGGCTGTGGCGGATGAGGCAGAGTTCAGTCAAGTGGGCAGCAGGGTCTGAAGCAAAACGTGTCAGCAAGGAGAGGAGAATTGAGAGCAGAAGTCAAGGTGAGGGGTGAGGAATGTTTGGGATGTGAGGATGCAGCATGTGGTCTTTGCTAACTGAAATGATTTTGAAGCTGCAAGAATATAAAAAACAGTAGGGTTTTGCTAAGGCATAAGCGCAGACCTAGTGGAAAAGGCACCAGAAAACTGTAACACAGAGTTTCTGTGTCTGAGACAAAGATGGAGAAGCTAAATATCAAAGATGAGGAAACATGTGGGACAGGCAGGGTGAATAGGATTTCTGAAACCCCCTATATTCTTAGTGCTTCTAAGTCTCCCTTGTTTTCAGAGTCCTACTCGGAACCTGTGTTAGTAAATGAGCTTGTTTTGATCACTATTTGGAAGAGGAGAAAATGCAGTCCTTGAAAGAAATCAGTAGAGAATGCTGGAAAGGAGGATGTGGAAACAAAGCTTTCTTACAGATCTGGGTTTGTTTTGCATGAAGGTTGTGACAGTGACATTAAATACAAATAAACTGGATGCTAATGACAGATTTGATCCCCACATTGTGCCACAACTATCTTTCTCTGAGAGGAGTCAGCTCTGTTTACAGAGCCCAGCTATTTTAGCTAAGGATGAGGAACAGACTTTGATATTATTTCTTTGAATTTACCTGGCTCTATGGAACTGAACAGAGATTAAGAGCTGCCAAAATTAAACAGACGCACAAAACCATACCAGAGGTACCAGAGAGGCAAATACCCAAGACGATCCTGTGACATTTGGATAGTATTTTGAGAAGCAAGGAGGACTTTAATTTGCTCTTCCTATGTACACAGGAATGCTGTGCTAGCACCAGGAAGCTGTGCAGGTAGGCAAGGGAAATTCTGGAGAACTCCTGACATCTGTGCTAAAAACCAGCAAGTATTCATTTTGTGCATCTGAATAGCTCAGGAGACTGTAAGAACTTTAATGCAGGAAAAGGTCACTTCAAATTTGAGTTTGTCTGGGGTTTATCTCTTTGGCTGAGAAAAACTGTAAAATACAAAAAAAGCCAAGAGGAAATCTCATCTAGGATAAAATTGCTTATATTAACCAAAATTCCATACTTGCAAGTTAATAATCGCCTTATTTGAGGATCAATTTGCATTTTACTGCCGTTCAACTTTATATATAATCCATTGTCATATAAAGAATGAGGTGCAGTGTCGTGCATGTATTTCTTTGTGCTATCAAGACGGCAAGATTTTGACTGCATCCTTCTTCTTACTGCCTTTGGAAAGCAGTCAGGTCATCCCCAGGCAATGACGGAAAATGAAGGCACAGGGAGCTTACCAGCTACACTGGTACCTATGTGAAAAAATCTGCCCCTAAATGGTTTTCCAAATACTACACTGTAAGTTTACAGCTAGGCAGAAAAGTGAATAGTGTGGCTTTGTCCTATTATCTCTGGTTTGGGGCAGGGGGAGATATTTTACCAAGACAGCTCTAGTCTGTACAGTTTCATGTGATTTAAAAATGCAGCGGGATGCTTGGAGAAGATGAGGATAATAGTGCTGCCATCTGCCCAGGACTCGAGCTGGGGCAACTAACTCCCAGTGATCAAAGGAAGCTGAACAGACAAGAGAAAAAGCTGAAAAGAGCTTTAGTTTGGAGCACAATGCTTCTGGCCTCTGGCTGAAAAGAGAGCAAAATCAAGCATAAGCCACTGCGACATTTCTAATGAAAAGTGGAACCTTTTGTACTACCTGCAGGGTGGCAAAGGGCAGTGAGCACCTGGTGGGACCACCAGCTGGAAAGCAGGGATGTGAATGGGCAGCGGCAGCTCTTGGAATGATGAATGCTTTTTTTCCTTAAGGGTTTTGTATCAGGTGGATTGCTGACAGCAGGTTTCTGCTTCCCTTGTGTGAATGCGGACCAAATCCTGACTTAACACGGGCCAGACTGTTTGGTGGCCTAGTTAAAATGGGCTTTTGGTCTCTCCATCCCAGTCTTGGTGAAGAGGTGCCTGTCTATGCTGTCAAATACATTCCCTCTCCTGTTTGGCTCTGAAAACTCAATGCTGGTAGTCCAAAATGCATTAATTCTGGTTATCATCAATGTGTTGTTCAAACAGTTTCCCATGCCAAGAATCTACCTGGTTTAGCATCAGTAAGCAGTTAGGATCTCCAAGCAGCTGTACAAGGGCATGGACCCTATTGCTAAACTCACAGATCTGCTATTGCCATTTGTAAAGATTTGTCACACCATCAAAACCAATAGCCTTTCAGGCTGGAGTTTTCAAAGAAGTCACTGAATTCAAAGAGGACTGGAGACTAAATTCCTTTTCTGGTAGCTTTGAAAATCAGTAATTTCTATGCTAAGAATTAACCAACTAATAGTTTGTGTCTCATTCAATAACTTGATACCTCCTGTCCTCCAAGTCTTCTTTTGGGTCTTTTTAATTTTCAGTAGAAAATGTGTTTCCCATGCGAGGAGACAAGAAACAAGCAGAAGAAAGTAGGAACTCTGCATTAATAGCCCTCCAAAGCTGCCTTGTTTGTTTTCTGTAAATGTATTTCCTTTTATAACCTGCTTGACACTCTAAAATGCACACATTTTTGAAATAACAATATCCCAATAATTTACCTCCACAGAAAGTCAATTTAATAAGAGGCAAAAGCAGGAACAGCTTAAAAGCAAGAACAGTGCCTTGGTATATACACAATCATATGGATGCATGGATCTTTAATGGATATATTTATATGCATATATAAATATATACTAAGATACATATATATGTGCAGAAGTTGTTTCTGCACCTTCTGTTGAAATCGATCCTCCCTGGGTCAAACGTACCCCTAGTAAAAACTGGGGCAAGAACTACAAGATATATACTTGTTTCAGCTGGAATCACAGGTATTTTAAATAGACAGAATGTACAGGTAGCATTTGATCAATCAGAAATGTAGCAAAGTTGTCTCTAAGCTCCTTAATTCTAAAAATAAACAGTTCTGAATGGTAAATTAATAAAAAAAAATCCTAATTGATTTGCTTTCTTCCTCAGAAATGCCAGGGTTTTCACATTTTCACTATCATGTGCTTAATGAAGAAAGAGAGAATATTCAGTTTCATCTCGCTGATTTTCTGTTATTATTTACTTGTCCATTACATTGAATTACAAAGTTGTTCCAAGGAATTAACAATAATATATACATTTATAAAATAATGCATAAACCACTAAAGTAGGTGGTTTAGCAAGTAGTTCTACACACAAGCTTGTGTGTAAAAGCACTTGTCATACATGGACGAGGTCGTAAATCCAAAAATCCCAAACCCTACCTAGGCACTCTATTTTTGCAATACAACTCTACAATTCCAGTTATAATGTAGACAACAAACAGTTGAATGGAAAGGTCATGCAGTGCACAATTGCAATCTACAATTACTCCTAAATCCTGGCAGCAAAAGTACATCTAACTAGCACTCAGTAAGTAACAAATGCATCATTTCTTGCTTACTGCATTTTCTTGGTCATTAAAACAGAATATATAATTAATCAGAATAAAAACTGTCAAAGTTGTGTTTCAAAATATTTAACTATTTCTGAAAGAAAATTCCAAAAACTGTAAAACTATTGCCTTCTGACTTCAAACACAAAGAAATTAGTGAGGGTAATGTTGGCCTTGCAAGGGAGCAGCTGAGATGCAATTCAAAGTTCTCTCGCAAGTTTCTGCAAAACAATCTAAAAAAGTCACCACAGAGATAACAAAGCTGTTGTCAACAAAGGGAAACTGAAATACTATAAAACAAAGCATAAAAATGAATATAAACATAAACATTAAAATGCACTGCGTGCAGAGGAGCACTAGCCAGTCTTGGTAGCTTACACCAATCATGTGCATTTGCCAAGTACCTCATAAAACGTGATGTGGGAGCAGAGCTGGACATGTGCCTTCTCCAGTGCTGCTGTGATTTTCCCTTGGTGACATCTCCAAGATGACTGCTTGGAATCATATGGTTCTTACCACCCTGCAGCTTCAAAAAAATCTTCATGAAACAAGGACATCATTATATGATACTATTGTTAGCACTGAAGTATGTCAAATCAACCTGGTTTTCATCTGTAGTACTGTAGCCAGTCTAAACTCCCTGTCGACATCATCTGTCAAAGCAGTACAGCTAATAGTGTAACTCCAAACAGATGCAGGCAGCCTCCAAAACTTACCCTGCAACATCTAAACCCACCTCATTGCTAATGCTCTTGGTAATGTTAGTGCAGCAGCAGGGGAAAAGGTATGACAGAAAGACACCATTATGGGTGCCAAGCAGATCAATAAAGTACCAGTTTTTAGGTTTACTCCATGATTCCCTATCATGAAGTAAGGGCACAGCAGGCCAACAGCAATCAGGAGAGCAAAAGGTCACTCTCATGGGCATAATATCCTATGCCACGGTAGGACTGGAGAGGTGTCTGCTTTTGCTCTGCCTCAGAACATACCACTAAAACCAAGAAGCAAACAAGCAGGCAAGTCAGTCTTAATTTAGTACACATTTTATGTTGGTAGACCTGAAAGACATCTAGTAGCTTGAATTTCATTTGAAGACTTCCATTGGGCAGGCTCAGCAATCTTCTCTTTCAATTGCTTCTAAAGGCTGCTACCCATGTACTGGAAATCCTTGCCTTCTGCAGCTACAGCGATGGGACAATGATTCTGTACACTCCTATGTAAAATATGTGGATCTATATTATACAGAGATCATAAATGCACATTTAAAAAAATATATGGCTATTTTAAGTACAATGTAATGTTTTTCCATGCTTTGACACAATGAAAAATTGGACCCAGCTCATATACCCAGAAATCTGAAATCCAGTAATTTGATGGTAAAATGTTCAATGTTTGATTTGTTTGTACACTTTCAGTGACTAAAAAAAGAAAAATCCCCTGCACAAATGGAGAGATAATGTTGAAATTTCCAAGTATTAAGGGACCAGAAGATCAAATATTGAAACATGATGGCAGCCCGCCAAACCAAGTTAAACAATCAGGATCTTTTACTGAATTTCTAGCATTGCTAAAGCTGATTTCCCAGTTAATGAAAAAAGCTCCTTTAGAATGAGGAAAAGTGCACTCCAACCTGTCAGAAATCCTGTATTATTAAGAAAAAAAAAAAGTGGTCAATGAAATAACTTCCCTGCAAGGTTTGCCCATAGTTCCATGTTGTATAATTGGTTACATATCCTGTAGTCTTAGGCAGGAGTCAAAGCTGCCTGGGGTATCCAATGATTTCTTGAACTGAGGGTGGTAAAATACTTCAACAGGTTGCCCAGAGAGGTGATGGATGCCTACCTGGTGATTATGGAAAGAAAACTGGATGATTATAAAAGACAATTTTCCTACTTACCAGCCTTCCACAAATTACTGATTTAAGAGTTTTGTATCCACCATGTTTGGCGATCTTGATCCATTACTGTTTCATGACCTCCCCAATGCTTTTTGAACTCATGATATCCACAACAATCTGTGAAAATGAACTCTGCAATGTATTTTATGCCATATGTAGAAGAAAACTTCATTTGTTTTAAACTGCTGCCCTGCATGTTCTGTAGTTTCCCATGACAAAACCCAGCATATACGAGTTCCCTCATTACTTTTGGACCACTTGTAATTTTGTATAGGTCTCATCCCTATCTCAGTCATCTCTCCCTCAAGCTAAAGAAGTTACAGTTGATTTAGCCACCTCTTACACAGCAGCCATTCTCTGTCTCTGATCATCTTTGTTGTATGTATGTAGTATGTATGTAGTACAGAAGAGCTACAGGATTTCATGTTAACATCATAAAATGCCATTTTTTTATTTCCTAGTATTTTCTAACATGCTATTTGTCATTAAATATATATGGGAATATAGCGAGTGCCCTATAATTTTGAACTCAAAATTGCAGCCACTGAGCAAAGACCGCTATTTCTCTAACCTAAAATCCTGAACACAGTACACATCTAGTGTACAGGTTGATGTCAAGAAAATTGGAGGAAAATCTGCAAAATGCTAATGACATGATCAGATCGTATAAACTCTAAAACTCACAGTTATTTTACAAGTTTGATGAGAAAACTGTTCAGTTTGGATCAATAATGACTTCAGAAAGTGACACCACAAAAGCCTGCAGACAGGTTTCATATAAATGTGTTTTATTGCAGAGAAGTTACATTATTTACATGCTGCAACACATTACAACATAAATCTATCAAGTATTTCATGGTGGATGCTGTTGGTTGCCAGATAGCGTTGTTATAAGAACCACATTATAAACTGAAGAGACTTACAGCTTGATATAGTCTACAACTTGGAGTAGCTAAAATGTTAAAAGTCAAAGGCAGTGTTTTCTCAGGCCTGCCTGTTGTCATATGCATGCAAAAGCCTAAGGAGAGCAAATATAAAAGTATTGTCCAGTTTCAGGTCTATGATGCCACCAAAGCTGATGATAGGTGTGTACTGATTTATATTTTAAAGCATATAATCTTGCATAAATTATACAAGTCTAATAAGATTGGTAGAAATCTAATTATTTATAAACCATGGCTTAGAAATAAAGGAGAAATGCAGCTTGCACATGCATTTAAAAGGACAACCTAGCAAATGTTTGTGACCTTAGTGTTTATTACCTTTTCTCTTAACAGATCTGCTAGAAAACAAATTCTAGAGTTGCACTTCTCTTGGCTGAATAATGACAATGAAACTCCAGAAAAAGACAGCTAAGCAATCTAGCCAATATATGCTGGTGGAGAAAAAACTATGAAATACAGAACATTGTTTATGTCTAACTTAGTATGCCTTCATTAAGCAATGTTTCTAGCAGCATCATAGTGAAATAGAATAGTTGAGTAAAGTTTGGCCCCTCATTTTCTTAAGTGTGAATTGAAGTCCCAATTGAATCTGTAGCCCATATATTAGTTGCTAAAAACACTGGGGAAAGCTTTGTTGTCTTCTAAAGGGAAGTTCTCCAATTACATCAGTCTTAGGAGAAGTGACTACAACAAGCCTAAAGAACCATAACAGACATTTTTTAAGAAGTGAGGGAAAGGGTCAGGATGAAGAAAAAGAAAACCAAACAAGAATATACAAGCCAATGCCTTCCCTGGTAAATCAGTCATTGTTCTTTTGCTTGCCATGCAGCCGAGCTGTTTTACACCAGCCAAGGAATGGGCTTTGTTTCTGTGTTTCTAATAAAGTTATCTTTTTTTCTTTCTTTTTTTTCAAAAAAAAAGAAGGAAAAAAAATAGAAAAGAAAACGGGCAAAGAATTGTAGATGGACAGCAGTGGCACAGATACAGTGATGCATGAAGGGCTTGATCCTGCCAGTGATGCCACCTACCAGGGGCAGTGGCACTGTGTGGACACCTTGCTGATGTGGCTCCCCTCACCCTTGGTGCATGCCGCACCCTGGCACAGCTGCTGCTGAGCAAAGCAGAGGCAGTGTGTCCTCACTCAGCACCAAGGTAAAGGACAGAGGGCAAGATGAGTGCAGGTGCCAGGGCTGGCAACTACTCTTGTGAGTATGTATGAACATCTTTCATGACTCCCGTACAGCTCCCCACTTTTAACCTCAGCACCTGGCTGCGACAAAGTGCTGACTCAGTTAGTGAGTCAGGGCAACCTGCCATAAGTGGCCCTCCCTCCCTGTTTACACAAACCATTTCTGAGATAGGCTGAAGAACCTTCCTTGAGCAGTAGCAGAGGTGCAAGGTGGTCACCATACTCGGCAGTTTGAAAGTTGTGCCTCTCTGCACATGGGGTCAGTGTTCTCTCCTGCAGGACTCACAGAAAGCTGTGCTCCCAGGCTGGACTTCTTCCCTTACAGGGAAATTTAGGGTTACTTTCTCTCTGAAGCACTGATCAAATCCCACTGAAGCTGATGAAAAAGTTATTAACAAATCCCATGAGTTTCTGCAACTGGGAAGGGAGAATCTGGGCACGCCAAGTCTAACCTCAGCTCTTTTCCACACTAAGCAGAAAGCTAGATTTGGTCTGCATGTAGGATGCCACTGGCACTGTGTATGGAAAGTGGGTGCACAAATGTGCAAAGCACCCAAACTCATATGCCTGACTCCCTTTTACAGGTGAAGAGGGGTTGAAAGGGTCCCAGCTGGAAGATGTGTGTTAAAGGCAAAGACCAGATATTCTAGGCAATAACTACACTCTACAAAAGAGGGGTGGGAGAGTCAGACAGGCCCGGGGTAGCAAAGATCTAAGTCAGCATGTCCCCATGGTGGAACTGAGCACCATTCAGGCTAACCGGGTTAGTTGGGCAGTTTGGCCATTTTAATCTGAAGCTAAGAAGCAGAGTTTATGATCGAGGCCAGTGTGTTTAGACAACACTGAGACCTGAGCCAATGACCCGAGCCAACTTGACCACAGCTGGCTCTGGTGTTGGCACGTTCTCAGTTTCAGCTTAGCAGAGGCAGTAGGAAGATCCATCTTGATTTGTCAGTGTAGACATACCCATAGACTCCTGTCCCTTTTAAAGGACAAAGAAAGTCCTCCTCATGCCTAGCTTGTTTAAGTTCCCCTGCTCATTTCATTTAATCTTAAGCCACTTTTTCTATGATGCCACAAAAATCAGTTTATACTACATACGTGTAGGTGCATGTGTGTATTAGATAAGACATTTTATATATATTAAACATATATAAATATCTATTTTTATATATATTATATATATATATTAAACAACACATTCTATTCAATCATCCTTATTTCGTGTTCTTCCAATGAACCCCATCACTTCTCTCAAATTATGCAAGTTCTTTAGGACTGAGCTGTCTGTCTTGGAGTACTGTATAAGCCAATTCTAGTGAACAGCACTTTACTGGTACTGCGTTTAGATAGCTGAGGGTTTTTTAGTATTAGTGATACCCTTCAGATACATCCTCAGGCCCTGATGCTGAACCATCACCAAGACTCATAGTTGTGAATGGGCCATCTGTGAATTAAGCTCATATGCACAATGAGGACTGTAGTTATTACTGAAAATTAGCACTGTATAAAGCACTAACGTTTACTGCAAAAGTATGCGTAAATAAACAATTAAGTAAATAAAGAAATAAAATCAAAGCACTTTGGAGAGTGGGAGAGAGATGTCATCATTTCCATTCCCACTGTCTCTTACAATTGCATATATGGGGGAAGAGTAATATTTTGGACTTCGCTTCTCACTCCATAGGCCAATTTTTTGAAGTTTGCCAACAGGGATAAACAGTACACTGTTGTTCTAGATGAACTAGCTAATATATTTCCCAGGATTATCTGGTCTTAGTAAAATAGGTAATAATTTCTGGGGTATATTTTCATTGTCATTCTCACTTGTTTTAATAGTGGGATATGCCCAGTATCACCACTGATATTTAAAGCAAGATTTCTGGTTTGTTAGATGACAGTTTCCAATTAGTAACAAACAACAGATAAGTTGTCCTAAGACTTACCAGAATAAGCAGCTAAGACGACTGAATTTCCACTATAAACAAAGTCTATGAGCATTAACAGGGAAGTGCAAAAACAAGTAACTTACTGCGTATAAAACCCCTGAATAATACTGTATCAAACTATAAATAATAAAGAGTAAAGAAAAAAAGAAAAATTCACTATATAAATCACAGGAAAGAAAAAAAAATCTCCAAAGCCCAAAGGAATTTCCCTATATGAATTACGGCCTCCATAGCCAGTGAAAGATTACTGCAATTCCACATACAAACAAAAAAGTCTACAGCAGGTATTTGAACTTGCAATTAGAAGAAAGTATCTGCAGATTGCATAAATGCGCTGTTGTGTCACATAATATCAAAGTTATTTGCAAAAATGATACAATCTGGAATGCTTTAATATGAGACACAACAATGTACTTAAACACACAGTAATAAGAAAATGAGAGCAATCATTATATAAAATGTGTTTTGGGGATGCATTGAGTTAGCAGTGCTATCTAGATTAAATATGTAAAGTGAAAAGTCGTCATTTTAATAAGCTGCTCATTGATACCCCTTTTTGCCATCAGGACATTTTATGTTCCCTACTTCTGCTGGATCTTTAAAGTCCCAAGGGCAAGTTAAAGCCAGTTTTGGCATTCAGAAATAATTCAGCTGAGATCTACGCTGTGCATTTGTTACCACTGCATGTTTTTCTTTTAAAAGAGAAGTGATTTCACAAAGGCAGGTTTCTTTCATTGACACAGTAAAATCCTTGGAGCAGGGACCATATTCTGGACACTGCTAATCACATTGTTGGCACTCAAGAACTAAATAATAAGAACATTAATGATAATTTACTTTGCTTAACTCCTACTTCTTTGTAGTGCTGACTCCCTTGATTTAAGTGATGCTCCTTAGGAATTTTCAGATCCTCCTGGCCTAAGTCCCCTCTGTCTTTCCTGTTGTCTTTCTTCTTAATGTTGCTACTCTCCTCAGTCCAAAAGCCTCTTATTTTCGAGGTGTTGCTGTTTTATTTGCACTTATAGCAGAGGTGTTCGATAAAGCTACACTTCTTTCTGCATTTGGTAAATCTGGTGTATCGTACTCCCAAGGGCAGACTTCAGCTCGAGATGCTAAAGGTTGTTGGAAGTAACTACTTGGCTTATGGGAGTCAGATGAAAGCACATTTCCCTCAGAAGAGGCATTTTTTTTCTGTTCTGCCAATTTATTGAGGTTTTCCTTTTCTGCTGCTCTCTGGGGTAGCTCTTGCCGCTCCCCAGCACAGGTATTAGGTGTATTCCTATTAACATTCTCAAGCTTCAGCCTAGGGGAGACTGGAGACTTGGAATTTGACTGGGTTTTGTCATTTTCAAAGACCTGCTGTTCTTGTGTCTCCTGAGTGGCTTCCTCCACCTTCTCTGAACATATTTGATTTGACTGCTGATAACCCTCAGGTGTCTTCAGCTTACGATGAGTCTTCCCCTTTGGCTGGGAAGGGTGGTTTTTCTCTGGCTCTGAGGAAGCAATAGACACATGTTTTTGAACTTTAGAGTCAGAAGGCACAGGACCAGGAGTTTGGTCATATATCTCCCAAGGACAGACTTCTCCTATGTTGAAATTGTCCTTGTGTAGAGGCTTACCCGGGCCTGTGTCTGGGTTTGCAGGTGTTTGACTAACCCTTTGCTGTTTCATAATTGACGATTTATGGGCTTTCTTTGCTTCCTCAGAGTGGGCAGAGTTCTTCTGGTGGAAATCCTTATGCTCCCCTTTATCAGAGACCAAGTGTTTTTTGCCAGCCTCCTTATCCTTCGGCTGAGATTTATGAGATTTAGTGCTTTCTTCCAGACTTTGTGTTTTACCTGTTAGTCCCAGAGTCTTTTCCTTGGCACTAGCAATAACACTGAGGGATTTTTGTAACACAGATGTTCTTGGATGCAGAGGCTTCTTATCGGCACTTAAGTTATGTGCACTTACTGATTTGCACACCAAAGGGACAGATTCAGTGGAGACAGCTTCAACCTTTTCAGGAGCATTTTTGGTTAACTTGTTACCATTCAGTGAGTCCAGTAGTGAATTCTCAGCAGCTATAACTTCTGTGCTTTCTGTAGTTAAGCTATTCGGTTCTTCTGTTTGATCCCTAACATGATCGTAAGTGCTGTGGGACTTTTTTAAGGAAAAGACCCTATTTTTCAAAGCCTCCTCTTTTGGCTTTGCAGAACTTGTGGAATCTGGTGGGTTTTTCCTCAGCGTAGCCATGTTCTTCACAGCACTGTGCTCCATCAGGTCCTTCTCATCCCTGGAGCACTGCCTGGTGACCGTCTCAGGGATTTCTGTAATACGTCGCATTATCGAGCGCCCCAACCCCTTTTTAGAGCACCTTTTCTTCTGGAGATGTGGGTTATTAGCAATCATCTTTTTCCTTTTATAGATTTCAAGCTGGGCATATAGTTTCTTCAATTCATCCTGCAAAGCAAAGTGAATGGCAAAACTAGCAGATACAGAACGAGTACAGTCAAACAAGCAGCCTAATGAATGCATCACCTACTGCTCTAAAAATAGCATTGAACTTATTCCTGACTTGCCTAATTCTTGAATACACCATTTCTCCATCAATTTGAATCCCGTTTTTAAGTTCAACTGTTGTGCACAAACGTGTAACCTTCCACAGCTGTGTGCCAGACAGCATGCACAATTCATATACATTTATGCTGTATATTTCAGATTTCACAGGGCTGCCTGTATGCTTTCCTGCTGAAATCACAGCTGTTCTTTATTCTGGGAACATCAGCCTTTTTATCATGTAATGTAGAAATAAAGTTGGTTTTTTTCTATTAATCATGTGGTTTTTTAATTTTATCTATATAGTTATGTATAGTTACAGATATGTTATGTACAAATGACTGGTCACACTGACACCACATATTGTTTGTACTTCAAGACAATTCAAAGAGGCTATGTAAACTGATAAACAGCTCTGGCTGTGGATGATTACTCTCCTCTTTAGCCTCCAGTATGACTTCTACTATAACTAGTGATGCAGTGTCTCTTCACACTAGTGAATATTTTCCATGAGCTGATACTACAATCACTGAGAGACCTAAGCTGGCCTATTTCAGCTGATAACCTGCACAAAAAATTCAAATTGATGCAGTTCAGAATTTACTCATAGGAAAAAGTGTTTTTCTTGAAAATAAATGCTATTTAAATTAATTATATCTACCCGAATATCTTCAGGATCCAAACTATGTTCACTCCATGCTGAATTGATACTGCTGTTCAGATAGGATCCAGATCGACCCATGTCAAGCTCATCTTCATAAGCTTCTGTAGCTATATCATCTCTTGGGTTATTGCTTGAATGTGAAAACTGCATAAAAAAGACATTGCCATCAGTTCAAAAGTTTACCTCAGCATTACTGTAGGAGTTTACATCAACGGTTTTTGTTGCACAATGATCCTTCTATGGAATTCATATGAATTTCTGAAATCAAATCACTAGCTATAGGCATCATTGGCATACATAGTACAGAATATCAGTACTGTATAGAACAAACTCTTATTAATAATGGCTTGACTTGATAAAATCTTAGAGATTTTAACAAGAAAACCCTCTCCCTGGGCAGTTAATTTGGTGCTTATTTGAGCCTCTTTAAAACTACACTGAAATGAAGCTAGTATGGAAACAGACTTTCAGCCAGTATTTCCAACTAGGCTGCTAAAGCCACAAGACTGGATTTTATAATCCATCCAGTTTAATAATCCTGCAGAAAGCAATTCTTCCATTATAAATCCTGACCCTGAGAAGGAAGAGATGAGGTGGCAAAAATTGAAAGAAAAAACCAACAGGAAACAGAAAAAGCAGACAAGGTGATTTCTCTCTTCTAAGTTTTAGCAAATGTTTGGATCAAGAGTGGAGAGAGGCTGTCAGCTATATTTTTTTATTCATAGTGATTCACTCATCTGTTGTCACTATTGTCCACACAGTCATCTGACTTCAGGACTTTATGAACGGAGCTAAACCTTGTGAATCTTCTCTTAATTCCCTGCATTAATTGTTGTGCTGGAAAAAAAGTTTATGCAGTGTTACACAGATAATAAACTAAAAATGGAAATGCTGGATCCTTAGTTATGAGTCAGCTTCAGAAAGGTCAACACATTTGTTAGGTTTGTCTAGAAAGACCTCTCTGAAGGTATGAAGTAAAGCACATGGACATAAAATAGAAAATAATAAGACTACTCTAAAGACCAGAAAAATAATTTAAAATAAGGCTATTCAGTATCAACGCTCGATCGATGTGTCCTCTTACTATGACTGTTTACTGCATGTATATTTGACAGTTATCAGCATACCCTATTCTGACACATAGGCAAAAGATGGGAACAGCGGCTTCATTAACCTGAAAATTGTACAAGTTGAACCAAATGCCTGAAAATAACCATCATTAGGCAAGGGGGGATTCTTTCCTCTTTGCATTAATTGCATCAAAATTTTAGGTACTTTAAACTCCTGGAACAATGTATAAGAGTTTTTAAAATAAAAAAAAGAAAATACAGCATTTTAGGTAACAGACAAATCTTTTATCTTCCTTTTCTATTAGTTGCTATTTTAAACAGAACTGCTTCTGCAGAACATTTATCTGCCTCAGTCTTGGAAAAAGAAAAAACCAGAAGACTCAAATACCTTAGGGATCAGAAGTAGCCCAACAGTGACTGTCACAGTCAAGTGTGTGTGTGCAAAGAACAGCATCAGCATCCAGTCAGACTGAAGTCTCGAAGCAAGAATGAATCTGGAAATAGAATTCAAGGTTGCAATTCACTGCCTTTTCTCCAGTGCATTAGATTTAGCATCTTTAATGTTTCTTAGGCTTCTTTTCATTGAAAGGCCAGACACAACTGGTTTTATTCTGTAATGCTTTCATACAGACTAAAAATGACATCCTCATGCTTTACTTATGTACCACAATTTGAAAACAACTCAGAAAAAACCCAACTCCAACTAACAAAACAAGCCAAAACAGAATGCAAAAGAAACAACAGACCTTAAATGATACTGTTTATTCCACTTTCTTCACCCTACTTAGCTGTCTTTTTTGAAGGTTTATAGTGTCACAGCTTCTTTGGCCTGAACTGAGTTATGGCAGCTTATATACATTAAGAATCTAAACAGGTGATTTTAGATTAAGTAAGCACATGTACTATGATAAATTGCAGTGCACTTCATAAATACATGATGCCCACAGACTGCAGCTACAGAGCGTGGCTGATAAGCCATCAGAGAACCAAACTGAAATGCTTCTTAGCAGGGAGCAGAGAAATGGTCTTGATCGCAGGATCACCCAGCCCAATGCTGCAGGCCCAAGAGCCTTGCAAATGCTAGGAAATGAGCGGCTGAACCTCCCAAACTAAGCAATTCCTTGCTGAACTTTCTCAAAGAGCAGTAGAACAAGCAGTGCAGTTAAATCTAGCTGGAGCATGCTTGGCTTATCTGCTTTACTGCGTTCCCAAAAACAGAAATGGTAAGCAATGCAATGGATGTACCACTGGCTTGTAATTTGCAGGTTTACAAAAATCATTCAGATAAAAATGACATTTGCAACTTATCCAAGTCCACAGATGCATATTTTGCAGAAGCTTTTGTTAACAGAAATAGTCTGGCATGAAACACTGGTTTATGTGGCATAATAATATAGTCATCATTTCTTGTTTAATACTTTGCAAATGAAATGTTTCATGAACACAATAAAATATTATAATTATTTCTTGCAGAGATGTTGCTATTGAGGGGTGCAGGAATATGAGGAGGCTCAGATCTGAGGTTCAGCTAACTGAACACAACATGGGAGCTATTGAAGATGACATGAGAAACTGCTGGATGCAACAAACGACAGAGCGAAAAGTGAACAAAACTTGCAGACAGTCCTGATGGTGGATGGCAAAATTTCATAGGTGGTTAATGAGGAGCCATTTGAAACGAACTTTACAGGTAACTGAACGGAGCACTGGGGGCTCTTGAGGGAGGAGAACTTGCAAAGTCTGGTACCGATGGAACCATATCAGTAATAGCATATAAGGCTGTGATTACCTAGGTAAAGATATCATAAATACAAAATTTGAGTACAGATGTAGCAAGACTGGGACAAACAGTAAAAAAGTAAAGGTTGTTTATTTGGGAGAATACAAGGACAGAGACAGAGAGGGTCTAAGGTAGATGGGGGAAGTATGAGCATGGAAAGAAGTGGGGATAAAAAGGGCTAGTAACATGAAAGCAAGTTGTCACCAACTGAGCTCTGTACATGATCACTGCAGTACCTCCTATCTTCTCATTAAATCCTTCTCCTAATGTCTGCATGATCTCACTCTCTATGCTGCGCATGTGTGTACGTTCAATTCACGACCAAACTTCAGGCTGGACTAGCCAGCACACAGGAGACCCACATCGGGTAGATCCAAGGTCTCAGCCCATGACAGGCTACAGGGCCCCATACCTGAAGATGGGTATCAGACTGGCTTAAGAACTTTGCTCATATTTGAAGGAACTGTGAATGTAGTGTGATTGTGAACCTACACAGGGTGCGTGTTTCATTAGGGAACATGATCAGCTGCAGAGGAGGCACAGAACCAGGATGAACATGTTTGACCTATGCTGATCCCTGTGGCCAGCCATGAGTTGCGTGTGACTGCACCAGTGGATGTGCTCCATCTAACTAGGAAGAAACAGCAGCCAAGTCCAGCAGGCAGGCAGGCAGACAGAGGGGAGAAAGCTCACAGGTCCTGATGGCCACCAGATTTGGTTACCCCTTAACGTCTCCAATCCTCAAATACTGTGAAGACTTTTCGCTTGTTGTATGTGTGAAACCTTGACTAAGGTATCCACGCCATACCCCTGAAAGCAAAACAGCAGTTGTAGTAGACCTTCAGATCTAGCAGAGATGGGGTTTCTATTTGAATGAGATTTTTTTCCGTATATATTTTGCTGTCCTTGGTAATACAAGAGAAAGAATAATGCAGGAATTTAGTGCTATGCTGATCAGAAGATAATCAAGAATCCTCTGTTTATGAAATGGGAATAATACGTTCAAAGGAAAACAAAATGCAAACAGTTCAAGGTTTTATTTAGCGCTCACATGAATCTTATATGAGCTTTGTGAGTTTTCAGACTGGATGGCTGCCTTGTAATATAGTAGGTGTCCTTCAGGGCTCCAGTGCTTTCAACTTCACAACAACTCAGATATGTCATATAAATCTGAGTCTTACATTTCCACCCTTTTGGCTACATCCAAAACTTCCTGGGGGAAGACAGAGGCAAAAAAGCAAACAAAAATAAAAAGTGAACTTTGAAGAGACTGGATTAAGACTTGTGTATACAGAAATGGACATAATCTTAGCAGGAGTCACATACTTCCCATGCATTTTATTCATTCCTATCCATACACAGTACATGATATTTCTTCAACAAACTGGCATGTATCAGACAGAGGGCAAAGAATCAAAACAAAATATACTTTTTTATTTTTTTTAAAGAACAAGATCAGCAGACCTTCGGCTGAAGGATTCTTGAGAGGATAAACTGAAAGACCTAATCCTTTTGTGTCTCCTTCATAAGGCATGTATTAAAATGCCACATTTTCCCTTCTCTTTAATCCACAATTACTTTCATCCGGTCCTATTGTTAAAAGAAACTTTGAACCCACATAACAGCTCTCCAAATGCACTGAACTGTGTCTTCTAACATGGCCCAAAATATGGTTTAGGAACATTAATTAATGGGTGAAAATTTTGACCGAGAAGCTGTCATATTGGCTATCATCAATACAAAAGCATTGCAACTGAATTTCCTATCTATCTACCAGGAATGAAAAGGAAAATGCTTCTATCAAATAGAGATTTTAAACACTATCTTTGAAGATGTTTGTGTCAGTTGTGGAGTAAAGAAGACTTTGAGAGTGTGTGGATGTTGAGATGTGGGGTTAGGAGAAGCTGGAGGAAATAAAAAAGTTGCAAGCCTGAAAGGCACAGCGAACTTCATAACAATGATAAGGGAAAAGAGCACCTGGAAAGAATAGAGATGAAAAATTTGCTTTGCTGCTGTTTACTCAGAAAAAAAAATATGCCTCGTGGAAGCAAACATCGAGAAGGCAGAGAAAAATGTGAGTTCCAAGACAGACCAAGGAACAAAGAAGAGTATCGAAGACTGTCAGTGGAGCAATTAAAAAACACCCCAGAAGATATTCGTAGACAAGGTCTGTCAGGAGGCAAAGGGAAGTGTGAGAATGTCACAGAAATTCATTAGGATCTCTTACAAGATGAGACGAAATTCATGTTATTTTACTTTTTGAGTATTCTAGGATAAATTCATTTTTACAGGGCGCTCTGTAGGAAAGGCATGTATAGTAATTGTCATGTAGCTCTGGCAAAGACCTTTATTTATTTGTTACTACTCTAATAATTTACAAATATGAAATGTAGAGCTCATTATAATCTTTACAAGACACACATGCTTTATATTTGTTATAGCATTGTCTGCATACCTATTTTTTATATCAGCATATAAAGCGCTATGCTTCATGCACAAACCAATACAATTATCTTAACATACAGCTGCACCTTGCCAATCTTACACACCAGGAAAAGTTCACATAAACCAACATTCTTACCTGCTGTTCTCCTACGGATACAAACCAGTGAGCAGTATGTAGGTGACTGAAGACAGACAGTTTTGCTTTATCTAATTTACCATATATGCTGAACTTTGAGACAAGACTGTAACAGCTAGTTATACAGAAAAAAACCCCTAATTATACAATTAACAGGTTGATTGTACATATTCTGGGATCACTTTAAAGTTTAATCATCACTTAATCTGCAGAATTAAATATTTATAACACCTTCCATTATGCAACCTAACCCATTCACCCATTTTAAGTTGCACCATATGAAACCTGAAAGATAAATAGTTAATTACTAGATCTACAGATCACTTGCCTAATTGTATGGAATATAGCAGAGATAATGAGCTCATTGTGAACTGCAACAGCCATATAACGTGGCTCATGAAATGCTGATGGGACTGTCCGCACTGCATAGCAGAGATAAACACCCCACAAGAGGAATAAAAATTCAGCTGTGAGAAGAACAAAAAGAAATAATTTACAATTAGTTTTATAGATGAAAAAGGAAGGAAATTTGAAGTACTACAGTATCTTCTGTATGTGTGAGTATCTATGTAAAGACAATATATGCTTACACAAGTATATATGTACACACATAGGCATTCAAACTCTCAGATACTGTCACTGTACACGATAGATTTGGTTTTAATTTCACACACTTCTTTTATTCCAAATCAGGAAGCTTTGCATTCATGGTGTTTTAGTTTTTCAATTGACAAACTTTAAGGCAATGTCTAATAATGTCTTGCTTGCTTTTCAAATTGGTATTACAGAAGTTTGACATTACTTAGAATAACAAGCATTTTTATTTGTAGCTCTGGTTCTTGTTACAGAGGCAGATACCGGTGCTACAAACTTTTTAAGACAACAGTTTCATTTCAAAGGTTTATAACTCAGATACAACAAAATATTTTGGGTTTAAAAATATCCTCTGTTCACTCTGCTGGTGCCCATAATATGATGAGTCATTTCTGAGGGTCTAATATAATTACAACAAATGACGCATTTCTCTGTTAGGAGAAAAAAGAGTAAAGGAAGAGAGGACTAAGAGGTCAGGATCATTTTAAACTATCCTCTTAGAGCTAACTCATCTGCACCCAGCATTCCTCTGACTTCAGTTTCCACTGGACAGTTTGCTGTGCTTTGTTTTGGTTATGATCCAACTGAAGTGATTTTATACCCACCTTGAAAAAACTGCCCTTCCAGAAAAAAAACCCCGTATCCAGCTATAAGTAGAGCTGGTGCCTGTCCCTCTTGCCTAGCAGTCTGGGTTGATGACGGCTGGAAGTGTTTGAGTGTTAACCAGCAACATGCAGTTCCATGCTAGATCCCTGTAATGCCAGCACTGCTCCAGGTCAGCTTCAGAAATATTGTGTAATCCCTTTGCTACTCATACACTGCTTTTGCCTTATTGAATTTTTGCTGTAAAAACTACAGTCAAAGGTAGTAAAGGATTCCTGTTCACAGATACTTTTTTGCACAGTATTATTATCCTGTAACTAGAACTGGTGACTGGTGACATCACCCTACTGTAGTGATCAGCAAATCATTACTGGTCTGGTTTGGATAAGGACACAAATGCTTGTGAACCCTGCCATTAGCAACAGATTGAAATAAAACATCTGCACTGGGTATTTCATGGGACAGGTCCTCTGGTTCCTCTACTTTTAATAGTCTATAAATGCTGTAAATTACCTATATTATATTGTTACAGCACTTAGAAACTTCTAATTTTGCTGTGAATCTCAGCTAAAATCCTAAGAGACAAGTCTGGATAAAGTGAAAATGAATTCAGTTACACAGATATCTCTGTAGTCTGACAAGAGTTCAGTTTGAACTCTGAATAACACTTTGCCTGTTTCTTACTTCTTTCAAAAATAGATGGCCTAGCTTTAAGACCATTATTTTTACTAGAACATATCCTACATAAACCTGTCAGTTTTCCCAGTTACATAAAACCAAGCATCTGAAGATGCATAATCCATGCATGCTGCTATTTTTGTGTTCTTCCTTACCAAAACCCCAACAATAATAAACCATTTGACTAAGTAATAGTTTGACTTGGGACCTTACTAAGTTTCAAAATGAAGAAAGCATGGTATGAATCTTCTGAAACTGTGTGTTGCAGCTTTTTCTTTGAGCTCTGCAAAAGCATGGATGCAGGTATGTCTTTCCTATACCTCACACACACTCATTGCTTGGGCAAACTGGCTGCTACTTCCATTTCATTCCTAGTTAATTAGCTATGTTACTAGTGAAGTTTATTAATCTGGTTTCCTAAAAACACCTACGCAGGAATGACCTACCAAGCCATCTTGCTCTTGAAGTCTTCTCTGAGCAAGTGAAACACAAATTTTGCTTCAATTAATTAAGATTAAAGGCTCCTTTACAAATGTCAGCAGTTTGGGGTTTTCTCTTTAAGTACATGTGCTTCAGATATGCAGAATCATGGCACTGACATGTATTGCTCTTCAAAGCACTGTAATTTATTGCTTTAATTGCTCAGTATTGATTTAGAAGAAACTGAAAAGGGGAAAATAGTTAGCATTAGGTCATTAAAGCCAAATCACTGTATTTTACCATTCCAGGTTCTATGGAAACTCTTCTTACTAATATGGTTCAGAAGGTATTCCCCAGAACATGCCAGCTAGCCTATTTCCTCTCATTTTGCCTTTCATCCAAAGTCTCCCTGCAGTAAAAGACCCAACATTATCAGCAGAACTGAAGAGATAAGTTAACTGTGAAATAACAGTCATAGTCCACAAAACTGCCCATGGCTCATTCTTCTTTCTTTTCCTCAACTGAAGTGAGAAGAGCCTCAAGTCTCTTACTGATTGAAAAGATCAGTTACAAGTGCTAACTGAGGCTGACAGCTTGAAAACGTTTTTTTTTTTAAAGGTATGAAAATACATATATAAAACTCCATATGCTGAAGGTATTCCTATTTGAACTGAAGAGCGTGGGCCGAATTTTGCTTATTTTCAGAAAAAAACCCCAATAATCTCTAAGTTTGAAAATTTGGAAGACTTTTTAAAATTTTTTATTTGTATACAAGTACGTCAGACAGCAAATAAATGTGAAAAAGCCGCACCTCCATAATAAAAATGGATTTCAGTGAGCTGGGCTCATTTGACCTCCAGATCTGATCAATTCTGAAAATATCCATTTTCAGTTTTCCAATCATAGTTACAAGGAGTCCCCAAGACAACAAAAGGACACTTCAAAGTATTAATGTACTGAAGCATAACAGTAGTTTGCACCATTTAATGCACAATGCTTTTAGAAAAGCTGTACATTTAGAGCAGAGTTGGCATTCCTGTCTGCAGATAATAATTAGTGTGATATCTGGTACGCAGCACAAATAGAGAATAGCTTTTAAATCACAAGCTAAAATAACAGAGTTCCTATGCTTGCTAAGCCATACAATATATAGGTCACAATAATTTCATTAGCAATAACAAACAAAACAGACTGATAGAAAACCAATTTATTATCTAAACTGCTAATTACAGACTGAAAATGTATTATGTAGAAGATGTGCTTGAGAAGGGAAATTAAGTTCATATAATTTAACTACAAACTACTAGTGCAATTTGTAATAAAAATCTGAAGGTGTTACAAAATTTTGCTGTACTGTTTTTCTACATGGCCTTTTTGGTTTCTAAATATAAAATAAGGTGACCTATACTAATAAATACTAATGTATTTATCACACCAATGAAAAACACAGATACAACTAACTTCAAATTGAGGTTGGCCTAGAGGACGTTCAGTGGCCCCTTCCAGCCTTGACCATTTTTTGACTGTGTGATAGATAGAGAGATAGATAGATAGATAGATAGATAGATAGATAGATAGATAGATAGATAGATAGATAATGGAGAAAATCTGGCCACTATGCAGCAAGGTTCTTATGTACCACTCATCTCTGAGGTCTTGTTAGTTCTGTCTATGGCCCACTAGTGACTGTTTTCTGCCAAATATCTTTAATGATTAAAAGTGGTGAGATATGGTATGAAATTTCTACTTGGCTTGCTGAATAATTTTCCACTAAAAGCCAGGTGTAGAAGAGTGACTTCCTGACCACTAAAGCAGTATCTCAGCATATTGCAAACCTGCCAAGACTAACTCAAAGCTCAAAACACATGATCTTGTTACTTTAAGTATGATTTATCATAAGGCTTATAAATTAGCCCATTTTACACATTAAGAACAAGAAATACCATCTTTTCCCCTTCTGAAAAATGATGGAAATTCCTAGGAGACAGAGCTGTCAACAGCTGCCTGGACAGAATATGTGAAGTCAAAAAAATAAAGCATAAAAGAGCTCTGAAAAAACCTGCAGTAGCTACTCTGTAACTGCCCAAACCAGGCATTCAGATTCCAGGTGCAAATCTCTGACAGATAAAAGAGTAAGAAAAGGCACAATTGCTTTAAAGGTGTAAATGGATGCGGATATGAATGGAAGGTAAGAGACGAAAATATAAATGTGACCTTAATAAGTCATGTGCACAAGTGAATTAATCTTTAAATATGTCTCTTCCTAGTCACTACCTATTTCTTACCCACATAACCTTTTACCTGGTCTTTGCACCATTTAATCAACCTGCTTAGTTATATTCTTCAGTGTTTAAAACCCATGATTGTTTCTTTTATTTGCAGTGCCCATCATGTTTTCAGAAAGTTAAGTGTTTTGGAACACTTAGCTTGTTCACCCAATATACTGGACCAGAATCATGCTTAATGCCACCAGTCTGTTACAACTAAGAGTGTGCCATGTCTGCTTACCTGGGATTTACTTAGGCCCTTGCTCATATTCTGCATCTTCTGATAAGGAGGGACAATGATATATGTTCACAGTTTGTGACATGTATCTGCCCCATAGAAAAGGACAGGGTCTGGGTTTGTATTACTGACTTAAACTTTGTCAGAAGATATCGGTTAATATATTCACTAGGTTTTGCTAAACATGCAGTTGTCTGTGTTGCAAATCATTCTTTCATATTTAAAACCAGTACAAGGCAAAGCCATGTCAAGACAGCCTCTGTGACCTTTACTTACAGTGTCCATTGGCCGAACTGTGTCATGCCTTGCACAGCACAGTGAATGCAGACTGACCTGTTCCCGCCTGTCTACCACCTAGCACAAGTAAACTCCCATGTTAATCCATATCCTTCCTCATTGCGTGCTCTGCATATGTCTATGGTTAACCTGACTGCACAGAACTGCAAAGCAAGATATGATGAACTGATCAAGTCATCAAGTGATCAAGTCACTTTCCTCTTGTTCAAGATATGGAAGTCACCGGGAACTTCCTTACACTTGGGTAGGTACAGGAAGAGAACACCCACAGATGACAACTGGAGTAAGGGCAGCAAGTGCGTGACTTCAGGAAAGCTAAGAAAAAGCAGATTCAGAGAAAGAAAGATCATATAAAGGGAACATGAAAAATCAAGAAATGTGAAGCTGGATTTTTGAAGATGGCTTACACACCAACTCTTCTTAGAGGCCTTAGGAAAGTACTTCATCCTTACTCCTATAGCTTTGCTGTCTCTAAGAACTGGGCAGAACTAAAATAAAAATACGACATATGCAGCCTTAACTAATTCTCTTTTACATATATAATCTTCAGTTAACTATATAATTTCTTAAGAGACCAAACTCATCTATTGCATATGACAGAGCAATTCCAGAGATAAATCAAGGCTGGGTAATGAAGAAAGCTCTGTAACTTGTTGCAAATAGTGTTCATATGTCCAGTGAATGACAAAAGACTGCAGGTGAAAAAAAAAGCAGTCCTGTGCACGTGTACAACTGAATTCTAACTTTATATTTACCTCAAGCTCCTGTGCATATTAAAGAAACAACTAAAGACAAACTTTGCAGAGATGATCACAGAGAGCATTTCTCTTGCTATTTGGATGCCAACGTAGGCATTTTTGCTGCAATACGCAGCAGAACGAAGGACTGTATTTGTAGCCAGTGAGACCATACACAACATGTTATATATAGATTTGGCTAAGCTTTGTAACTGAGCCAAAGGCATTGTAAAATGGGCACCCAGCTTAAATGGACCATATAACCCTAATCTCAATTGTGTGTCAGCTCTGGCTGTATGAAATGGGGATAATGCCACCCTGTCACTGCAAGATGGCAGCAGAAATAAATTTACCCACATTTGTGAAGAGCTTAAATCCTAAACTATGAATTTCCTTCCTGCCATGGTCAGGAAAAGAAAGAGAGTTATTTCAGGCTGTTCTGGTTGCTTCTTAGGCCTCCTACCCTATCAGAAATGTCTTTCTCTTGTGCTTCTTAAGGGTGGCCTCTCAGTGGAGATGGCTGTAGGCTAGAATTGCTGCAAGGAACTCTATGGAGCCAGGATACCCATCCCCATGGTCACTTGCACTCTGCTATCCAAAAGCTACCTGAAAAAAGGAGACATCCCTGAAGGACTAAGGCCCACTTTCATGACTCTGTATGATGTTCTGTGTCTGAGCACAAGCACCTTTGTGGCCAAGAACAGACCACTGCTCTCCAAGGACAGTGACATGCTCTGTGTCCTTTCCTTATACTAACAAGGGAAAGCCTGTTACACCTGTGGCTTGACTAAGTTCATTTGGCATTCTGAACTTTGCCCTGTTGGCTAAACAGTACTGTTCAAACAGTTACGCCATTTCTTTCCTCAGGTTTTGGACACAAATTACTGATTACAACTGTACTTATATCCACAACACAGCTACAACAACTCATCTACTTTTCCACCGGGCTTCATTTCATACAGGTTAAATTCCCCCTACCGAAATAAAGTGTGCTATGGATCTAGAAGCATGGCTCTTCCATCTATTCATCCACTCAGGGTGCCAGCTGGAGCTGAGCATGCACCATTTCAAAACAGGAAAAGAACTGTGTCCTCAATTGCTCCTGTGTTGCCAGCCAGCACAGCATAAACTCTTTCTGTCTCACTTTATCCAATCTCCCATCTGAAGAGTTGCACCATGTCATAGGAGAAGTTCTATTCTTCAGCTGAAAGGATTTTCATATGTTTCAATGAACTGTGATTACATATGGAAGTCTTTCGTATTAAGTTATTCCTAGCAAATTATAAATTACCAGAGCTTTACTTCTCACCGTATCACAGCATTGTTTTCATTAGCTAGGCACAGCAATACGGAGACCTATGTATGGAGGAAGAATTAATGGTGCCAAATCCAAACTTTTTTCTGTCAGAACTTCCATGGTCTGTGACTTGGGCAAGGCTGAGAAAGAAGACAAGGGGTCTGTGGGCTGGTGGGGGGCACAACACACAACCACAAGACTGCCTTGCAAGTCCACTCAAAGCAATGTAAGGGACATGCTGACCCATGATCTGTGGGCCCCATGGCTTGAGGGTGACCTAGAGACAGCTTTTGCTGACAATGGAGACGTATCCACTGACTTGACTGTGAGCAACATGCCTAGAAGTCTCACTGCATGAAACCTACGCCAGCACTTACATTTACAGTCTCCAGGAACTCCCCTAATTTCTGCATTTCTCTTAAGCCATTATACTCATGCATTTTTTCCTTTCTCTACACAGATGTGCTGTTCTGCCTTACTCCTTCCATAGTCCACTGTTATTACTAAGGTCAACTGGCCACTCTTCAGTCTTCATGTGCCCCATTATCCGCTTCCCTTACATGTGAATGAAAGAAGCATCAGAAAGATCTACCACCAGCAGCTGAAAGCAAGCTGAATGTGGGACCTCTTCTCTCACATCTTAAGGAAGATGCAAGCAATGCCAATGGCATTTGAAGTATGTGAAGGGCTGGAAAGACTTGGAGCAGTACAAGAAAGATACTGAGGTGCCGGAGTAGGTCCAGAGGACAACAAAGCTGGTGAAGGATCTGGATCACAAGTCTGATGAGGAACAACTGAGAGAATTGGGGTTTGCTCATCCTGGACAAGACACAGCTCAGGGGTGACCTTATCGCTCCTTACAACTACCTAGAAAGGAGGTTGTAGTGAGGTGGCGATCAGTTCTTTTCTCCCAAGTAACAACTGTCAGGACAGGAAGTAAGGGCCTCAAGCTGTGCCAGGGGAGGTTTAGACTGCATATTAGGAAAAAATTCCCCACAAAGAGGGTGATCAGGCATTGGAATGGGCTGCCCAAGGCACAGCTGGAGTCACCATCCCTGGAAGTGTGCAAAAACCATGAAGATGAGGCCGTCAGTAATACGGTTTAGGTCTTGGCAGACCTGGAGTAATGGTTGGACTTGACGATCTTAAAGGTCTTTTCCAATATAGTTGCTTCTATGATTCTAAGAAGTGAATTCCAGAAAGGGTGGTTCAAAGACAAGAGGAAGTCAGAGCATCTTCTAGCCTTTCCTACAGCAATCTCTTCCCATGGGTGGCTTGCAGAAGCATTTGAGTACGACATTTATCAATACATAAATATGCAGCCAGGGCAACCCAAATATGATTTCCTTAGCAGAAATATTTCATAGAAATGGTGCCTAAATAAAGACAATGGGATTTCACCAGAATACAAGATACCAAGAAAAAGCAGCGTCAGCACAGGCAGTAATACAACCTAAACTGCTCAAACTGGGGGTTCCAGCATCTTTGCTACTCTTCCCCATGTCTTTTCCAGATTCACCATATCCTAGAGATGAGGGACATAAACCATACACAGTGTTGGTGATACGGAGTGTGAAATAGGTGTACATGGTAGTGGGAGGCGTGGGTTACAAGTAGGAAAGGGACGGAGCTGAAGGCTCCTTTGTAAAACAGGATTCTTTGCCTATTTCTGCTGCAAACATTTTATATAGCCCTGGTATTATCATTTACAGTAAACTTTTCACAACTGATCACTTATTTTTACATGATACATTTTCTGAGTACCTAATGTGAGAACTAAAGCCAGATCCTTATCAGTGTTTAATTCTAACAGGTGCCTCCTGGTTGGGCTGTCCACACGGAGGAGGCTATAAGCAGTACTCTGAAAAAACAATCCCTCCATGTCTCAAGACAGACACTCAAAATGGATAGCTACTGTTGACAATTTTTGTTTTAATCTTTGTTCATTGATGCTAAGGAGAGCATGGCCTAAAAATGCCCATTTTGGAAACAGTTCTTTATTCATTGCATGCTCTGAACATACCCTGAATATGGCATAAGGCCACAATAAATAAGGATAACAAAGAGAAATAATAATCATTCACTCACTGAATGCAGCAGAGGGCCTGTAGAAAATTTAATAAAGGGGCTTGTAAGGCTGTATTACAATGCCCTAACTCAGAACTGTACAGGTGGCTTTTAAAGCCCGCTCTGTCAGAGCCTGTCCTGGCAACTCATGCCCTCTTTAGATGCACAGATTATATACGTTAAATATCAACAAATGAACAGTGGGAGGGAGCTCTTTTGTGAACAGTCTGAAACGCTCACTTTGTTCCTTCTCCTGGCTGAGGGCATGCAGTAATCATGGTGCAGCCTCGTGTTTGGAATCCTCTTGGTGCTCAAGCCTTAGAGCATGACCCACTGATTAGCAGGCTATGGCAGCCACTCCAGCCAGCTGCGTGGGAGCAGCACAGCTCCTGCAGCTGGGAGTCAAAGAAGTACTGGGGAAAAATACTCCCTGCACTTGGTTAATACCTGTCATTGCTTCTGGTTAAAAATAAAACATTGAAAAACACATACAGAATGCAACACTACAGCTCAAATCCTACCCATGCTGGATAGGATCTGATAGCTGGCTGGGCTGAAGTCAGGAACATCCACCTGGTAAGATATCACCTCTGCTCTTTATTTGTGTTTGTGCATGCAGGTTTACCTCTCTGCCTGCCTTTCTCTCCTGCCTGAGGCTCTATTCATTCAACTGACTGTTTTGTTTATTTTTGTTCCAGCTTCTGGGAAGTTCTTTTAAACCCTGTGCTGATATCTATTTCACTTATAGGATCTTTTCCCTCAGGATACAAAATAATAGTTTGGTGACACTGCAGGCCCTCAGGTACCGAAAGTTCATCGCATGGTTCTTTTTCCCCTAACTTGGAATATTGTCTGTGACAGGTGGAGGTATAAAATATATTCAGGCCATAGGAAAAAGGCTTTGTAGGTGAGCATTTTCAAGCAACTCAGGTCTTTCTGTAACATCTCAGACTGTCAACCATGCCATCGCCTGTCAATGAGACAGATGCCCCGACCTTGAAAGTGATGCAGAAACAAACACAAAGGAAATAAAAGCATCTAGGCAAATAACAAATAAGCTACCCACACATACCCAACCTCAAGGAAAATGCATACTAACTTACATTATGTTTGTAGATAAAATAAGATTCACTGAATGCTAATTTTTCTCATCAGCATATCACAGAGTACAGACGCAATGCTAGAAATGGCGACAACCCTTGTGTCTAAGTCTACTTCTCTCACAGAGAGAATCCTCTCAAACTGAATGGAAATGTAAATATAAAACATTCACTCCAATAAAAGTCTCCTGAGATAAAGCCTAAGTATCATGATTAGTATGGAAAATGCTTCATAAATCTTAATTCCAATAATCTCTGGTAGCATAAAGGATTCATCTCATTACGACTTTCTAACAGAGCCTTGTTAATTCTCACTTCACTAATCTGCGACCTTGAAAATTCCCTCTCCACATATCAGTAAAGTGCTCACAGCTGACTGGAACAGGGATGTATTCCAGCAAGGGCTACAGGTGACAGGCCATATTCCAAAATGTACACTAGTTTTATATAAAATACTGTGCCTGACTAAGTTAAAAACAAGACTTTTATAAATTATTGCCCAGCATTTTTATTTTAGCATTTTAAATTAAATATCATAATCTATCTTTTGCAAGGCTGCTCCCACTCAATTAAAGAAATAAAAAGGGTTCTGCACTATGGGTATTTCTCCTGATATATTTCTGAGATGAAGTATCTGGGTTTGGAAATAGTTCCCACTGGCTGCAAGCTTCTCAGACTACTAACATGGAAAATCTTGAAGTGCGTACACACATGTATATTGAACATATATATATACATACACACATTAGTACAGACTTGTAGGTGTACATCTCTTGGTACTGCCAATGCGGCTGTATAGTTTACTGAAGATTTACGCAAACATAACTCTGTTTATAAAGTAGTTTGGGTAAGAAGGCACAATGACAGAACATAAGAAATTCTGCCTGATTTTGTTCAGGCTCGAGAGCTGGCTTTGCCTCTACTGCCCTTAAAGGTATTTTAATAAACATTCAAACCCCCTCTAATTGTAAATATACCTTAAAAAAATCATCTTGGGGTTTGTTTTTTTTTTTTTCAGTACTAGGCAGACAGCAACTTACACAGTTTCTTACCAGAAAGGGACTATTGATTGGAATTAGGTATTAAGATCTCAGTTGTTAATCACTACACTACCATAGTCATGTATCCAGAGGATAAAAATATTTGGTTACCATTATGCAACAACCACCACTATTCAAAGTTTTATTAAACTACACTGTATTACTGTCTGTGAAATGCTGTAAAATTCTGATGCAAAATGGGTTTGTGAGATGACATCAAGTGTTCTACATTTAATTCTATTTTGTTATTAATTTTACATCATCTCTGGTGACAGTACTATTCCATTACTGCAAAGTATCGCTATATTTTATCTGTACACCCTTCCAAAAGGGTTCAAATCAAGATAAACTTCAGAATGTCCTTCTTTGTACTCCTCTCTGCATGGTTTACCAGTGAGCATATTGACACATAGGGTACCAGTGTGCCTGACTGCCTCTGAGATCTTACACAAAGGCGAGAACAGCAGACCACAGGGGCACCTTGGAGACATGGAAAGTACCTGGCGAACCTGGAAGCAGTGTTCTGCCCTTTAAAACTGCTGTGTGCGGCCTTTCTGTGCACCACTCTCAGAGAAAACACTCCTCATACCGCCAGGGTGCTTCTATTCATCTCATCTACACGGCCATGTGGAGAAGCCACCATTACCTCTCCCTAATCCTCAGCAGCCATGCTCTTGTTAGTGAGGTGCCCATGGGGGCAGCAAGGTAAGGGTAGAAAGGCAAGAATTTATTTCAGCTTTCAAAACAGTGATGTATTTGAGATAGTGAGTGGCACTGCTGGGCTGTAGTATTAAAAAGAGCTTTAGGTGCAGAAGCACTGAAGCTGTCCAGCCAGTGGGACGAAGCACATTACACTGTATAACTGAACCCTGACACAAGGAAGCCACTGTTTGTTATAAAAGTAAGAAAACAAAACTGAGTCATTTTTCTTCTTGATATGAGTTCTGCAGGGTGTCATGTTTTAGCTCCTGCCTGTCCCAAGCACTGAGAGCCCATTTAAAAAATACATTGTTTGGACATTAGATGTGCATTTTCTACTCCCTTTATTTGATACTAATTTTTGTAAGTTATGAACGAGTGATCTGGCAAGTTCTTTCCCTTCTCACACATGAGAACTCTGCCCAGTTCTGAGTGCAGAAGCAAAAAGCATCCATTAATTTAGCCATTATTTCTCACTTTAATAGCACAGAAGAGCTAAGTACCTTCTGCCTTCAAATATGAAATTTCTTGAGCACCCATCACGATTTATTACAATCCAAGTTACAAACCTTTGAAAGTCATAAAAGTCTCAGCATACTTTAATTACGGTTTACTTCTCAGTCCATTTAAAAACATATATGCCAATATTTTATTTCCCTAGAAGCTTTTTACATGATATTAGGCAGTCTGACAAAACTTTAAGATATTCTAAAAGAAAAAAAAATGAAAAGGCAACCAAGCTTTATTTTAGAAATTAAAAGATAAGATAGAAAATGAACATACCGACAGCCATCATGTAATCCCAGCGGTCTATGAGGCACATATTGAAGATCAGGTAGTCAGATGTTTGCCCTTGGCCAATGAGCGGAATGTTTCTCTCCAGATTCTGGGTTACTGCAGAAGTCCAGCCAACAAGAAACCAAAAGACTATCAGGAGAATAACAGCCAGCATCCTCATCACTCGCCCACCTGTCATGTATGGAATACGCTGAGCAGTTCGGGAAAGGAATACCTTCAAAACCCTGAAAAATTCAGACAGAGAATTAAGATGAGCACCAGCAGCGTTGCAGGAACTGGATTTTCATTTTAGTTCACTATCAGATTATTAAAAAAAAAAAACAACACTCTTTTCCCTGACACTGTGTACACTTTCATATTCATTGTATTTAAATGGAACTGACTGCTGCCCAGAGAGTGCTACACAGAAATAATAGAAAGTATTAGCTATGCTTATATTAGAGATGCACATTCATATGCTGCACTGTCAAGCTGTTTTGTACCTTCCAGCTCCCAGTGGAAGACTTCTGTCTTTGGAAAAGGGAAGGTTATTTCCATAAAACAGCAATCATGTGTGTGAGATTTCATTTTGTTTTGATGCTGTTTGTCTGCTCATCCCCAATCACGCTATTTCCTGAGAAAAAAAATTAACACTTCTAGGATATATTTCCCATTGGGTTTGATCCTTCTGAGACAATACTCCTTTAGAAATAACCGTGGAAGGCACTTTGCTCAGTAAGTGGTTTCTGACTTGCTTAGGGACAAAGTTTGCTGAGCTGGGACAGAACCATCGAAAGAAAAGCCACATCATACATTAGACACACACCATGTAACAGCCACTGAACACAACACCCAATTAAAAATATTTGCACTTACTATTAGAACAGGTTTACTCCCACCAAGAACAGTTCAAGGAAATATCACCTCTATTTTCTACTCATCACCACCTGCTAAAGCAGAAAAAGGTCCTGCTCGGAGTATGAGTGCAACCAAAATTTGATGAAACAGCTTTGGGAAGAGCAAGTAGTTTGACTCTTCATGTAGCACAGAGTTATCTGTTTGTGTTGCCTGCAGCATGGGATCCAGAAGCATCTAACCTCTTCCTAGTGTTTTCCTACGAGAAAAGGAGGCTGAAGGGGCTGCCACTGCAGTGCTCCTGCCTTGACCTGGCCAAGCTAACAAGGCTGGGCAGTGAGGAAACACTATCAGAACCAGATGGGCCAATGTTTGAACACTGAGATTAGGATGAGGAGCCTTTTAGAGTGTAAGAGGTGAGCTGTTTCAGTGATTTTGTCCTTAAAACCATGGTGGTTCCTGACTCTTGAGCATGAGCATGTACAGTGAATGCTCTTGATATGCATGAAGTGACAAATTATTACTGAGGTTTAAGGAACTTGAACTTTTTCAGAAAGCTGGGCTTTTAGATGCTCTTGTCAGTTCCCAAGCCTTTTCAGCGTATCAAGCACCAAGCCATCTCCCAGGCTGCTCCATGGCCAGGCTTGGCTTTTCAGCAAAAAATTAGTATCACTCCAGATTAATATTTATGCTTATATTTGTCTAAGAGAAGGCAGAAGCAACTGGCGTTGCCTCTCAAACAAATAACAGAACAGTCTCTTCTAAGGCAGAAGCACAAAAGCTTTTCCACATCCATAAAAATGAATCATCGTTTGACTACAAACAGCATTCACAGTGTGCATTAGGTGAAGTCAGAGATCTGAATATGTTCAACATTATTCACCTGTTTCCCTCCAACAGTTAACCCGCAGGGAGTCACAGTTTTTGATCTTTCCATGTTTGATAGACATTCTGCTCTCCCTTTACAGATGCTGTTTCATGTTGGAAGCAGCTTCCCAAAGACTTCAGGCAGAATAGACAAGAAAACTCCACAGAGGCAAGGCAGGCTACTTCACTCTACATTGCTTAGTCACAGCACCACAGTTTCAGGGCAGCACTGGTAAATCCTCATTTTATTGTTCTAAAAAATCAGTAAGTGAAGGCTTTCCTCCTCCCTGTTGTAAATGCCAATCAATATTTAGCTTCTCTGAAGAGAAGAAAAAAGTATTCCTTTTGTAGTGAACTGGAAAATACCATCTTTTCACAGCTATAGTTTGCCACTTGAGAAAAATCTCATTGTACATGTTTCTGAAGGTTTAAGAATTAGAGAAATTATACAAACCAACTCAGAACTACCGGAAACATTTATTTTCTTTGTGTTTTGGCTCTCCAAAGTCAATTCTTGGTGATTCTGTTGAAAGCCAAGATGTGAGCCTTTTCTGGACATAACAAGGCAGGACCCATTACATTTTTCCCAGTACTAGCTCATTAACTGCTAAGCATGAGACAGCTTTCTAAGGCAGAGAGGTGGGGTGCTGCTACATTATTGATCTAAGCACAGCGAAACAAGTAACATCTTGGAGTACAGCAGTTAAACCCCCTCCAATTTAGATCATGTTTCTTTTTTTTCTCCTCACCACAATAAGCATCCACCACCCTTTCTACTTTGGACATGTAGGCCTACATGTATCCCAACCTTCTTTTCCCCAGATTCTTTTTCTGAGAAGCCGTAAGGAAAGCCAGGGTGGATTTGTAGAGTTGATAATCTCCTTTCCAGAGGTTGTGGCATAAAAGTACTGTACCAGAACACAAGCTCGGGAGTTGTAATTCCCTCATCTTCCTGTCATTGCCTCAACACTGGCTGATGTGCTCCATCTCCTCTTATGTTCTGTGCATTATTGAACACATATGAAAGCAGGGATGAGTTCCAAGGAGTTTCCCCTCCCAGGAGCAGCCTTACTCACCAGGCTGGAGGGTCATTTTCCTTCCAATATCTCTGACTCATACGCTATCAAAGTTCACCATAAAAAAGTTGAATCACTGCAATATTTGATCAAAATGCATCTGCAAACATGTATTGTCTGATGACTAATACTCTGCATCAGAAAACTGGGGAGTTCTCCATTCGAATAACTGCCCTGACTTTTGGGCAGATAATCCTCAGCCCCCCTTTTCTGCACTGTTTTACAGCTAGATATTGGATTGAACAAACGAGAGCCATTTCTCACAGGGAGGTAAGAAACAGAGCTGGTAGGATGCATGTGCACTAGGAAAATAGATATACCCAGGGCTGTCCCTGGCACTGATGCCAACCAGCACAGAAGAGCAGGCATCCATACTATTACCCTCCAGCACAAAGCAGCTGCATGCCTGTGCCAGCTCCTGAACCACAATGGGAAACAGTTTGGAAGCATTCAGGTTACCACAGACCAAGGGCAACCCAGAGACCACTAAAACAATTCAGAAAGACAGAAGATGGAGTTCCAGCACTAAGGAATGTTCTCTGATGCTGCTTAATTTATTCATATAGATGTAGCCCTGAATACAAATCCCTGAGCAAATCAATGTTTCATTATGTCAATTTCAACTGGAAAGACTCCTCCTCCTGGCCTGTCTACTCCCAAAATGCTTGGTAGTGCCAGGCAGTGCTCTGGTAGAAGCTTAGGGCACTGTTTGAGACACAGGGCCTCTGATCTAAAGCAGAAGAAGAAAGTCAACCATCTTCCTCAGCATCTTCTAACTCTTCTCCCATCTTCTCCCATTCAGCATATGTAATCCACTCTTACGAGCTACTGTTGGATAACAAATCATCTTCAGTGATGTGTCATTAGCTCTGTTTACAGGCAGATCAGATAGAACACTGCAATGTGCCCTACCTGCTTTGCTGGAAGACACCGCTGCCTTCAAGCAAAGCTTTGACCTACAGACAGCTTCTGGCAGCATTAAAGCTGATAGGCAGCAGCCATCCTTTCTACAGAGTAAACAGAAGGCACAGTTCAGGCTGAATGAACTGCCTGGAGACCACTGCAGGTAACTCCCAACTCTGCTGGCTGCATTGCCAAGTCTGGGGAGGTTAAGCTAGAGGGTCTGAAGGTTTATTTGGGATGCCTGGCTCCATATATGAACAAGGGATGTGCTTGGTTGCAAACATAGAGCTGAGAGCCAAGTGAAGCCCAGCAGCTGGGGATAGAAGTGATGCTGCAAGTGAATCTGAGGCAGAGGGACAGAGCATGCTGGTTCACAGGACTGGCTGGGAGCACCAGTTTGGAATCAGCAAGCAAAGCACGTGGCTGCTGCTGTAGAAGTTAAATCCTGAGACGCAGTGTGCAATCTTAGAAAATAAATAAAATCATACTAAATTTTCATGTCATAGCAATAATTTGCCCTGTGAACAGAAAACATGGCCCCCAAACTATCAGCTGACTGTGTTAAGTGGCAGGAACAACAGGTGAAGGATCCTGTTTCGACAGCAATGACCTGGCACGATTTGTTTATTTTTTATCTCTAGGATCTGTCATTTTGTGGCTCTACTGAGTCATCCTGCCAAACTGTACCGTTCCAGACTGATGCTTTTTATTGTGATATGAAAGCTACATCAAGAAAGATAACAGGTCAAACTCTTACGAAGAATGTTGCCCTCCTGTGGTGCATGGATTATGCCTTACCTGCTTTTTCTGGACTAACAGTGAACATGCCGCTAGCTACTTCCAGTTTGTAAACTGATGTGAAATTACTAAAAATGAAAAGGTACTGATGGCACATGTATGTATGGCACTATGTCAATACAAGAGAGCCTACAGTTGACACGCAGGCACACACACATACACAAATAGTGAGTGCAGGTTTTATCTCCACATCACGAAAGATGACTGAAGGAAGAACATCAACACTTAAGGCCCAAGACCCCAAAAATTATAATTAGATGCACTCATACCACCAGTTACTGGCTCTCAGCTGGGAAGGATAAAACCCAGCTGAGAAAACTGAACAGCTTTTTAAAACACATCCCAGCTGAAAGTCTTCAAATCACTCATCATCTGCTTCCCAAGTGATTTCTCAAAACCTCAGCATAGAACAGACTTGAAGTCTGGCACTGAAGAAGATACTGAAATTGGGATAATCTTCCACTTTATTGCATCTGATAATCTCGAACCTGAGCAAACCTGGGCTAAGAGCCATGCCATGTCAACAGCACGAAAACAGCATGGCAAGACCTACATTATATGCATCACGTCCTTCCTGTCCAGCAAAAAAGTACAACTAGAAAAAGAAGTTCTGGCAATTATCTGGGTGTATGAATACCTCTAAGAGTCCCCATCCTCAGTGTTGCCAGTGAACATATCACTGATAGCCATCAAAATATCTCAACTCCACTTGCAAAATATCGAAGTATAGATAATAGACTATCTTCCATATTTTTCATTTCAGGAGATATTTTGTATAGCAAATACACTGTCAAGAAGACCACTGCCACGAAAGGCAACAAATTCTTAGAAGAACTGACTAACCTTTCCAAATGCACTGGATTTTGTCATGGGCAACAGAGCACAAACTGGCTGAAGGGTAGTCTGCACAGTGAGACTTCACCTTCCTTATATCTTCCACAGAGTTTTAAAGTGATTTCCTATTGTAGAAAAATAATGTAATACAAATTTACCAGATGTATGGCTAGAAAAGCAAGCTGTGAAGAGGAGTTACAAAATGCATTTTACTTCAGTGCCTGGTAAAAACTACCATTAATAAGCAAAGATGTATGGGTCATGACTTGATACTAACCTACTTTGTAGTTTCCTAGATTAGTTTTAATACTACATATATAAGGGTAATTCTACAGTGCTTAAATGAAAGTTCCCCTTCTGGATCAATGTACAGGAGATAAATTGTGCTGCTGCGATTTCCAAGAATTTGAGCAGACTGAGGAAGGTAGGAGGTAAATCACATGCTGTTCAAGGGAAGGCTCAGGGTTTTGGGAGGCAACAGGAATCCAATAGATTTCCCACTGCAATCAGAACCATTCACTCATTCCCATGTGAGCAGAACTGGACTCTCAGCCTCATGCATATTTAATAACATGGAAAGAGCCTAAAAATATAACCTGCTTTGATGAAAGTGTATTGATTTGAAGTACCTTTTGTCTGTCAATCTGTAGTTAAGCCTGGAATAAGTAAACAAAATTATTTGTTGTTTCTTTCAATGCAGCCTAGATGCTAACATTTTTCATGCTATTCTACGCTTTATTTTCTCCTTTCACTTTCAAGACTAAAGTCTCACTTGAGAAACTCTCAATTTCCCAGTGGACTATAGACCAAAAAGCTTTCTCTGTCTGCAGCCATTTCCAAGGACCGTAGCTGGAATCTTTTGACAGACCAGCTGTGAGGTCTGCTTTTCCCCAGTGCCTCCTCCCTCCCCAGCTCACTGCCTTGCTGCCCACATCTGTTCCAGCTGCCTGCTAGCTCCCATTGCAGGAGACACTGAAACTGTGTGTGCTGTCTTTTGCAATGCTTTTGTTCGTATTACCATATCATCTAGGTAAGTCTCATAAGATATGGCTGTTCCTCAACTTGATTTGCCCATCAAATCAAGTGGTGTGTGCTGAGGGATGTACCAAGCACTGAGCAACTGAGAGGTAAGAAGGCTCAAGGGGACTCGCCATGTCACATAACTAGGTTTCAGTGATGCAGACCAAGTCTCCTTATTTATGAAATCCTCATCTGCTTTGTGCTAATTATCTCTCCTAATAAACCACTTACTGCACTAATACCCCCATGAATCCTGCTAAGATTAGCAGAACTACAGAGTAGTCAGTGAAACATCTGACCATCAAACCCTGACAAGACAGAGCTGTCACAGAGCATACCATGACTATATGAACCATTAAATAAAAAGCCCATCAATCTGTCCCCAGACAACTAGCAGTGGCATGTCTCCTGTTTGTCAACTATTCAAGGTTAAAGCTACAACACACAGTTACTTTGGTGTCACCAAAATCAAGAGCTCACAGCCACACAATCTTGGGTGAGATGCCTAGAATTCCGATAATCCCAGGTCCTTGGGACAGGACAAAGCCATCTCTTTATGGGTCTGCTACAAAATGGCTAACATAGCCAATTGAGTAATTTCTTCCTGATAGATATGTTTAAATAACTACTGCCCTCCCTCAGTAAAAACGAGGTTAGCTCCTCAGACATTTTACTCCATAAGCAAACTAATTTTGTTGAGCTCTTTTCTTCATTCAAATTTGAGGCAGTTTTGTGGCAGAAACTTTAATTCATAGATCCCGAAGACTCTTGCCACTAGTAGTGTAGGCTGAAGATTGTAAGTCCTTCAGCCAATACAAGCTCTGGCTAAGCTAATTATCTGCTTCTTAAAAATCATCAGGTGGTTACTAACTTTCTGCAAATCTAAAGCCGTTCAGTTCTTTACCCTCATCAAATACTTTGACAACAGGCAGTACAAAGGATCTCAAGGTCACTATTTCTCAGGAAGTTTACACTGAGAAAATAGACCCAAGAACTACTTCCTGATAATCCCTTCCTACAAAAGGTCAAAAACATTTTCAAGGCATCATTACAAAATTTGCTTCACGAAGCACTGTGGAGTTGACTGTAAAAGAGCCAACTCCCCTCCTGATCCCAGCTTACAGTTTTTCATTTAACAAAGGCTGATGAGTAAAACCAGCTGGGATGATACAAATTCCCCTCATTGTTAGTGATGCTCCATACAGACACTCTCTCCCGCTGAAAACATCCACTGACAATTTCAACAACCTTTTAAACATCAGAGACATTTTCTAGTGATCAGCAGTAAGGGAGCCCGTCAAAATTGTATGCCAAATCTTGTATTTCTGTTCTTAAAATAGTCACACTACAGATAGCGAGTACTGCCATGGATAAAGCCCAAATCCAGGCCAAAGTAGATTTGGGAGCGCCTACATATCTTGATACAGAAAAATTTCCTTTCCTTTCTTCTCCTCCTTAGTCTCTGGCAAGCATTGTACTTCTGATCAGAGAATAACAAACCCCCCTTAAAAAGACAGTACCTTTTAAGCACTTTTAATGTGGCCAAAGACAGCAGATATTCTGAGCTGTTTGCATGATATGAAGAGCTGTAGCTTTAAGAAAAACAATGCATTTGACATTTTCAACAGGATCGTAAGAATTAGTAATCCATAACAGCTGTGCAACATGTTTCACCACCTTTACAGATTTATGAGGTTAATTTATTTAGGTACTATACAAGAAGAATGCAAAGCTTTTCTCTGGATCAAAAAGTAGTGAACAATAATTTAGCAAGCTTGAGTGAATTATAATTCATTCTGCTAGCAGTTTTTTATTGTGAGGACTGAACTTTATATTCATTGTATATTTACAGATCACTATACTTTGCTTTTGAGAAATGCCTAAACAGTAGTCAGCAACTGAAAGAAAACAGCATAATTTCACAGATAAATGTCTTTATGTTCACGATGGATGCTTCATTGGTTTCCCCTTTGTATCCCATTACACATGTGGCTAATACGATATTGTATCTTTTAGTTCATACACGTTGCATTGCAGATTGAACAAGATAAAAAGATTTCAATAAAAATATCTGATTAATTTACTTTTTTGATATCTCTAATTACATAGCGAGTTTCTATGCTAAAGCAGCATAAAATTAAATGTGCTGTTATGTGATCTCTTCTGTCTTAACAACACTGAAACCTATTAATTTTGCTCTTACAATAGTATCATACAATTCTGTTAGTGAGTTTTCTGGAGCAGGATCTGAGATCCTACAGCTTGCAGTCCAGATGCAGCTCTTCACCCAGGCTGGGCAGTTACTAGCTGACATCCCTGGGACACCATTAATTCACAGACCAGTACAGGTGTGTTTGCATGGTCTTCATGGCCCCAGCAACAAGAAGGTTCCCCATCCCTGCTCTAAAGGAACAAACCTGTTGATTTACAAGACCTATTCTCAGAGTTTGAGTTTGGATTTGTCATCACAGGAGCTTCAGTGACCAAATGATTTCTCTGAATAGTCCACTTGTAAGAGAGGAAAAGCAGAGCAAAATTCAGTTATCTTGGGAGTCAAACTGTGTTTTCCTTACACAGTTTCTCATGCTGGTGAGATTTTCCTGAGGATCTTCAAACTCAATGTGACATCATGTATTAGCTATATTTGCAAGATACTAAAGGTAAAATTCTTTAAGACATGATGGAGTCAGTAGACTTCTTTGACAGAAGTGATATTGCCCTGTCTGTCAGGGACTGCTGAGCAAGCTTAGGAAGAGACAGATCTGGGAGGCAGCAGTGGGTGGCAGTAGGAGACCTGGAGCAGATCGAGGAACCTGGAAACAAAACTCACAAGAAACAGAGAAGACTGTGGAGAGCTTGATGGAACTTCAAAATTCATTAAGCTGGATCAAATCAAGACCTGCCCTATAATGGCATCATACACAAGTGAAGAACTGGGCACAAACACTGCTGTTTCTGGACTTACATGATCTGTCTTTTTTTTTTTTTTTTCCATTAAAAGAATCAGTCACTTTGACCAGTCAAACAGATGGCTAATTTTCTGAGGTTTCTCTCTGCCTTTTTGCAGGATGTTCCTGCAAGAGAAGGTACACACAGCTCAGAGCTGTTGCTATGGGTCTTGCTGCATTGTCAGAGGACACTTGAGAGAAGTATTTTTTAAAATAAACTGTTTTAAATCTATTGCCTTGAAAAAATTCCAGTGAACAGAAAGAGACCAGGAGGAGTTCTGCTTCTGTGGAGTGCTCACGAAAGCACTATGCATAAAATCTTTTGGCACAAAAGTATTTCCTCACAAATTGACTTGCAAGCACTTGTTTCATTTTCGGCTGTGAAATGATGTTCCTACACAGTACTTTAAAATGAAAATCCATTATTAAAGATGCAGGAAGCAAATATCAGCAATTGAAGGGACAGGAACCTCTCCCATCTTCATAAAATGTAATGCATCACCATTTTTATGCCCTTCTATTTCTTCAATATCATTTGAAATGTGTTTTTATCCCTTTCGCTTTTCTTCTGTCAGAATGTTTCAGTGCTGGAAGTTACTGTGAACTGGTTAAGAGAGGCTCATACAGCTGCCTCCATATCAAATGACCAGAAGCATGCACACTTTACATATTCAAAAAAAGACATATAAATGCTTACATTTTTAAGTTACATATTGCTCCCAATCTTATCACTTCATTGCTAATTATACACAGATATGGAAACCTTATTAAAAAAACAAACCTAACCAAAAATCCTGTATTTCAGCTAACATTCATGAAATTCACGTAATGGAATTTTCCAAAATTCTTGATTTCCTTCAAATTAATACAGCTAATACGTGGAAAAATCTCTTCTTCTACTAGTCCATATAAATGAAACATGCAGAGTTCTTATATAACAGCCCTCAAAGTTATCTATCTTGTTCTAACAAAATAAGAGTTCAGTAATCATGAACAAGAACAATCCAAATCTGCATTTCTTCTCAACTACAAGAACATTGAGGAGGAAGATACATTGAAAGGTCCAGTCTTTGTTGTGTTCGGCACTCATTTACGTGCATTCATTACCATGCCAGATAATTAAACAGCACGGATGCTATAGAAAGAACCTGTCTTACTATTTTATTTCATTAAGCTGTAAGAAAGACTAATCACACCCACTGGACACAATCCTCCTCTCAGATCCATAATGCAGACTCCTGTACTTCAGCAGAGCTCAGGAAGAGGTATGGGGTTGTCAACACCTTTATTGTATGATGCAAAGCTGACAGGAGTTAATGAAATATGGTACAAAATGCTGCAGGGAGACACAACTGTAATATTTAGTTATAATATTTGTTGAGGGTTTTGTGCCCATTTTAATAAATGTTAACCACTTTATATGTGATTGACAGGCAGCAGTGTTTTATATCAAGCCTTCTGAAAAAGCAGCTCTTTATCAGATTTGTGCTCTCCTTCCACTTGTAGACTGAATATTAACTTTATTCTTGTGGTTGTGCATACAGGTATCACGGCTAAGACCTTCACGTGTATTTGAAAGGAAAGTTTATTTTTCAGCTTGTCTGCAAAAGATAAGATTCAAACCACTCTTACAACAGATAAAATCAGGAACATCTCCACGTGTCACCACAATCAGCAGTGCTACCACCAACAGAAATTGAGACCATAAACAATGCTAACTTCTTTGGATAAAAGTTCCATGTGATAAAATTTTGTTATTATTAAGAATATTCCTCTGCAAATGTGCACCTGGAGTAGATTACACTGAAGGGAATTAAAATCTTGGCAAGGGTATTAAAGCTCATTGGGCATCTGCAGAGTTTTTGTGTCTCTGGTTGATTCATTCACAGAATGCCAGAATAGTCAAGACTGGAAGGGAGAAATTAATGAATTGCCTAATCCAACTCTCCTGATCCAAGATGGATTGACACGAGAAGGTTACTCAGGACCTTGTATAGCTGGGCTTTGAGTTATTGGTCTCCATTATGCACCTCATACAGTGGGGAAAGGAAGAGGCCAGTTGCTAGCATGGAGAATCAGAGACCCTCTCGTAGAATATAAAGTCCAACATGCAAGTTAAACACCAAAGGCTTCCACAGAAGCTTCATGTTTTACAGTGAAACTTCCAGGCTCACATGAGATACTCAAGGTGCAGGAACAACATCACACATAAATATGCTTCCACAGCATCAATACAGATGTGCAGATATAGCTACTAAAGGTTGCAGTACTATCCACAGACCTCCCTTGCTTTGGTAGTCTTTTTATTTTAAATTTTAAAATCCTCCACTCTTAAAAGCAACAATGACAAAAAGTTGCCATTGTTCAAGCTGCATTCATTTTTTCAAACCCCTCTTTCCTTCTGAATGCAGATGATGGAGAGGATGAACAGACATTAGTTTGGTAACCAAGCTGCTGGTCACGTAAATTCCCTGATACATTGCCCAACTTATTTATGTTCCCCTCTTAGCATTCACTAAGAAGTTTCGGAAAAATAAAAAAAAAGAATTCCACAGTAAACGTAAACAGACCAAAATAGAACTTTTCAGGCGCAATCTCACTCATATTCCAGTTTGTCAAACACCTCTCCTGATGGAAGAACAAGTAAAGCAATGACCATGTAGGAAAATGATCATCAGTATGTGTACAGCAGCTTGTCAGCTATAAAGCAGAAAACAAACTCGGGCCAGAGCAAAGTCAAATACAGAAGAATGAGAAGAATGCATCTCTTCTGTTTATAATATTACAGTAAAGTGACAAAGAACTGAAAAATCCAGCAACAAAAAACCCCCAGCCGTATAAAATCAATGTCTGATAAACAGCTGAAGAGGGATGGATTCTTCTGCTCTGATTAGCCTCAGCTTGGCTCATGCAAGCAGCACGGTACCCAGCAGTGCAGATCAGCCCCGCGTTTTTGCATATGCTATTTCTGCACGGATCTGGCATGCTACTGATTATTGTTACTGAAACAGATCAGTTATACTGATGCTCTGGAGGAGATAAATTGCATTCTGTACGTTCTTCTTCCAACGTTTCACATAAAATACAACATACTATTAAAGGAAATATAAAGAAATGTAGTCCAGAATCAGTCTACAGTGTCAGCAATATCTGGATAAAAGGAATCCTTTCATAAGCCTTCATGTTCTATTGCCAGGTAAATGCTCATTCAACTATGTTTACTCTCAAGATGTGTAAGCAAGCGTAGCAATCAGAAAAACCTGCCAATTAGGTTAGTTATGAGCACTTCTGAGGAAGCTACAGTTTCCTGGAAACTAGTTTCTGAATGTTTGTCTGATTTAAAACTTTGTGAAAATAATTACAGTTGCATGTTTTGACAAATACTTGCTGTTCCCTCCCCTGCACTGCATAATGCCACACTGCTAGGAATCTGCCTCAACAGCTAGGGCTACCCCCTGAAGCGATAGCACTAATGGTGTCCTTAAAAATCATTGCTGATCACAAGACTTGAGTGCTCCATGAATGGTACAGGCACTTTGCTAAAGACAGAATGGAAGGGTAAGCTGCTTTGCTTGTGAGCAGGCAGCTGGGATGCATGGAGCTTGGCCTTGGGACACCGGCTGAGCCAGCTGAGAGCTTGTGGTGACACTGTGATGGGCGTCTGCTACAGCTTGCCTGATCAGAAATACAGAGTAGGTCCTGACGTAGGCCTTCTTCAGACAACTGGTGGAAGCCTCATACTTGCAGGTTCTGGTTCTCATGAGAGTTTTCAGCAACCTCAGTAACTGCAAGTGCAACACAGCAGGTCACATGCAGTCTGGGAAGTTTCTGGCACACACTGATGATAGCTTTTTGATGTGGATGACTGAGGAACCAAGGAAAGGAGGCACTCTGCTGGACCACATTCTTACCAAGAAGGAAGAAGTTCTGGGGCTCTGAAGGTCAACCCTGGCTGCAGTGACCACGAATGGTGGAGTTCAGGATCCTGGAAGAATGGAAAAAAATTCAAGCTCCTCCAAGCTCAGGAATGGATCTTACCAGTCTTCAGAAAATCAAGCAAAGGTGGCAGGAAGTGCGCATGGAGGAGCAGGGAGCTAATGATTAAACTCAGACATCAAAAGGAAGAATACAAGAAGTGGAAGGAGGACCCAGGTGACTCAAGAGGAATATAGAGACACTGAGCATACAGCAACAGATTTAGGGAACCCACCTGGAGTTCATTTTGGTGAGGGCAGATTCCACTGGCAACAAGAAAGGCTTCTACAGTTGTAACAGAAGCAAAGAAATAAAAGCTTAGGGAAAATGCAGGCCCCCATTCAGCAAGGTCACCAGGTCCTTGCTGAATGATGCAAGGACCTGATGGCAAACGACACAAAAGGACTGAAATACTAATGCCTTCTTCACCTTAATCTGTACTAGTAGGACTTGTGTTCAGAAATCTCAGGTACCCAAGACCAGTGGGAAAGTCTACAGCAAGGAAGATTTAACCTTGGTGGAGAAGAATCAGGTCAGGGAACACTTAAGTGAACTCCACATACTTTAGTCTATGCATGAGTCATGACAAGATCTGTCCAATGTCACTGTGAGGCCATGTTCAATACTCTTTGAAAGGTCACAGTGATCGGGGAGGTTACTATTGACTAGAAGAAAGCAAATGCCACTCTGATCATCAAGAAAGGCAAGAAGGGGGATTCCAGGAGCTACAGGGTGGTCAAACTCATCTCAATCGTTGGTAATGTGACAAAAGTAAATCTTCCTGGAAACCTTTTCCAAACACACAAAGGACAAGGTGACTGGGAGTAGTCAGTATGGATTGATGAAGATGAAGTCATGCCTGACTGACCTGGTCTTCTGCAAAGAGACGACTAGCTTGCCAAGGGAAGAGCAGTGGATGCTGTTTATCCTGACTCAGAAAGACTTTAGACAGTTTTCTATAAAATCCTTATAGAAAAGCTGATAAAATAGAAGTGAGATAAAGGACAGTGAGTTGAACTGAAAACTGGCTGAACTGCCTGGCTCAGAGGGTTGTGGATTAGCAGCAAAAAGTTCAGTTGGAGGCCAGTCACTAGTTGTGCTCACCAAGAGTCAATACTGCGGTCAACACTGTTTAACTGCTTTATTGACAACCTGAACAATGGAGCAGAGTGTACCCTCAAGAAGTTTGGAGATGGTACGAAACTGGGAGGAGTGGCTGAGAGACAGACTGTTTTGCTGCCATTCAGGGGGATCAAAACAGGCTGGAGAAATCAGCAAACAGGAATCTCAAAGTTCAGCGATGGAAAATGCCAAGTCCTGCAGCTGGGCAAGAATAACCCTATAAAGCAGCACATGTTGGGGGCTGACTGACAGGAAAGCGGCTTTGCACAACACAATTCGGGGATAGTGTTGGACACCAAATTCACCATGAACCAGCAATGTACCCTTGTGGCAAAGGTGGCCAGCAGCTTCATGGCTGAGTATATCTGAGTACTCAGCCTGAGGCAGAACATATCTAGGAAGTTGAGGGAGGCGGCTTGTAACCCTCTACTCAGCATTGTTGAGGCCACATCTGAAGCATTGTGTTCCCGCATCTGGAGTGCTGTGTCAAGTTCTCCCTGGTACAAGAGAGACATGGGCATACTGGAGCTGAGCCCAGTGAAGGGCCACAAAGGTAATTAAAGGACTTGACCATCTCTCATAAGGGGAAAGGCTTAGAGGGCTGTTCAGCCTGGAGAAGAGAAGGCTCAGGGAGAATCTTATTGATGTATAGAAGTATCTGATGGGAGTGAGTAAAGAATATGGAGTCAGACCCTTCTCAGTGGTGCCCTGTGACAAGACAGGAGGCAATGGGTGCAAAAAGAAATCCAGGAAATTTCATTTAAACATAAGAAAAACCTTTTTTGCTGTAACTGTGGTCAGACAATAGGATAGATTGCCAAGAGAGATTGTGGATCTCCATCCCTGGGGAAATTCAGAACCTGACTGTACATGGCTCTGAGCATCCTATCTGGCTAAGCCTGCTCAGAGCAGTTAGGTGTGACAATATGATCTCCAGAGGTCCTTGCCAGCCTCAGCTCTGCTGATCCTGCAATCCTTGTGTAGCCAGTATACATATGGATGGATGGATGGAAAAAAATGTATTTTCTTAGTATGTTTTCTGCAACAAACTTTTTATTCACACCTTAAATCTTAAGATTTAATACCCTTCAGAAGTATATTAGCATCAAAAGTATAGTTACCTTTAGAAACCCTTTTGTATAAGTTCTATAAACTTCCTCAGAGCTTTGACTGAGTATTCTATGAAGTATCATAGATTTCTGTTCTCAGGGGCCCACTACAGTACACCTTTTCACTTTTATTTTCCAAATTTATTACTAGACAACACTGTCACCCATTTTAATGAAGAAGGTAATGAAATACTCATACTCCCCTGCAAGGTTATATATATATCAATGCAACATAAAACTTCAAGAAATAAATAAAACATTCTGTTCATCCGTCATTCTGTAATAAAATATTAAAAAAAAAAAAGTCAACTGCAAGAAAAATGAACTCTCATCTCCTGTGCTTTCTCTCATACGCACAGGAAGAAACAGCCCTTTCTGATGAGCTGAATTCTGAAAGGTGTTACTTTGTATGTTCGGCATAAAGTAATGAAAAAAAGGAAAAAAAAAAAAGACAATTTAAATTAAGGTCAAAGGTTCAGTTGTCATTGGTTCTAAGCCAATCTAGAGAAACAAGAAAAATGTGCCTATTTAAAGATAAATGGAATTAAAATTATTCAGCTGTTCTGAAGGAGCTGTAAGCAAGCATAAGGGAGAGCTAATCTAAATGCCACAATCCTCAAGAAGAAAGAGGTTTACTGCTAAGATATAGATGAAATACTCAGAGGTTCTCACTAAAATCAAATGTAAAAGATCTAAAAGACACAGAACCAGGCAATCTACTCACATACAGTAATGAGACCTTACTGACAACAAAACGGACTGAACAGAATGAGAGGAAAATGCAATAAGCTTGAAGATCTGTAAAACCTTCAAGGATAAAGCAAGGATGAAGAGTTCCAGCTCCATTTTGAGGTCAAGTACACAGTAAGAAAGTGTTGACAGCCATGAATTTTTTGTTTTAAACACAAATTTCAGAGAGATGTCAAATATTGCTAAGAAGCCCAGTGGCAATGACCTTCCTTCATAACCCAAAGAAACAAATGGGGGAAAAAGGGAGAATTAATAAGACTCTTTTGTTATTTATAGTAAGATACTGCCCCAATTCAAACTTGGTGACATCCACGCAACAAGAACTAGTCACACAAGAAACAGATCTGGACTTGCAAATCTAGCAAGCAGCTTAAATGTGCTGTTTCATATAGCATGAAGACAAAAATAAAACAAATTATCCCAGTCTAAGTGAACATAGAGATAAAAAGGAACAGAAAACATGGTTTGTTTTTACTGAAATAGTCTTGAGATACATAATTTGCTATCTGTATTCTATCTGACAACTCTTGCAAATGACATTGATGATGCTGACTTTGCATGCTAATGCAGATGCATGATGACAGACCCGAAGCTTTCCGGGGCACAGCATGTGGCCAGCTCTTCATACATCAGAGCCTACAAGGGCTGCATCCAGACTGTAACAAGCTAGGAAACAGCTAAATTTAAATGCTCACTGCCTCTGAGAAGATAGCTACGAAACCCATCTCACTAATTTTGATCTCTGGTATTTTCAAGAATCTCTTGCTGCTCTGACAAACAAGCAAGAGAATAGGTAATTCTGGTTCTCCAGAAGGGAAATTAAGACTAGGTAAAGGTATAACCTGGTCCCTGTCAGGCTACAATAAAAGTAAGAACGTGAAAGAAACATGTGGATGCCCTAACCAGGGAAAAGCTGGAGGACATGGACTACACCAAATGCTGAGGCAACTGTGCAATACTCTCATCTTCAGGAGGCACTACAGGACATGCAAATCTAGTTCATATCTCTCTATCTCTAATACAGAGAAATGCTGTATTAGAACAAAGCACATCAGTATCAGGACTGGAAGTACCACGACTTTGTTAGCGAGGTGTGTACCTCAAGTCTTTGTTAAGAGGTAGGTTTTTTTGCTTAAGTTGGCCTCAAGTTGTTCCAGGGAAGTCTTAGATTGGATTTTAGGGAAAATTTCTTCACTGAAAGGGTTGTCAGCATTTGAACAAGGTTGCCCAGGGAAGTGGCTGAGTCACCATCCCCAGAGGTATTTAAAAGACATGTAGATGTGGCACTTAGGAAAATGGTTTAGTGGTGAATCAGTCTGGCAGTGTTAGGTTTAGGGTTGGTCTCAATGATCTTAAGGGCCATTTCCAGCCTAAATGATTCTATGACTGGTATGCTGTTGCAGGGCTCTACTGCTTTCAGGCATCTGCAGGACACTGTACCTTGTGGGGGAAAATCAAGTGTCAAGTACCAAACAAAGCACTTGTTTGGTACTCCTGCACCATACTTCAGTGCATGGCAAATGCCCATTGGTGGTATGCCTAAATTTTCAGTCAGGAAGACAAAAGCTGTTAGCACAAAACCCATTCATGTATCTAAGTGTGATTTTTGGTACAGGAAGTACTCTAGAGCAGTTATCGAAGGGTCTAGGTAACTTTGATGAGAGCTAGGGGTTCTGGACAAAGATAAATGAATACCAGTACCAGAATGCCACATGAGAGAAACAGCAAGCACAAAGAACAAAGTTCAAAGATAAGTATAAATAGACAGTGGTTATCACCATCATGTTTCCCCCCCAAATAAGAAAAGGATATGAAAACACATAGAATGATCAACAAGGATTTTGTGTCTTGCTCATATCAGCGATCCTGATGGTTCAGTTGTGCAACAAATGTGAATGCAAATCCCAATGAAGAATGAGAATGGGGCTTCCAGCCCTGAGGTTTAATCATAGGAAGCCAACAAATTGAACTGAGTGCCAGCCAGCGTTTCTGAGGGACACTGACAAAGTTTTCTTAAAAGAGACTTAAAAGCCACAGACAAAACTGAACATTGCATAATATATGTCCTTGCAAAACCCTACGTTCTAGTATGTTCAAATGGTAAAATGGTCAATGTGTCTTTTTCATGGATATAATAGGGTTTTATTCATCAGAGGCCAGTGCTGGCTGATACTCACCAGAAGCCATCAATTGCTACTTCTAAAAAGAGTTTGACAGTCACCACCTATAAGGTTTCCAGAGCAATACACAGGCTATTTTCTCAACAAGCAAAGTATGATTTTCAAATGGAATAAAAACTTGGAAGAGATTTGGTCACTGCAGCCACATTCTCTAAAGCATCTGAAAAAGTGCAGAGGAGCAAAGTCCAGAGCTGGATTATGTTAATCCGATTTAAAAGGCAAAAAAAAGCCTATCCAGTCTAAGATAGAAGGCAGACTTACTGCTGAGGAAAGATCCCATATAAAGTAATTAAGGCTGTTACTAAGGGATGGCTAGGACAGTGTAATTCCAGCCCTTTTATCAGCATCAAGGCTCTCAGTACTATATGGAGATTTGTTCAAAGCCAATGACAGTGATTTCTAAGGTGCTAGAGAAATATGTCAGAAGGAATAAATGATGGTCATTTCTGCACAGAAGGAAATCATAGAACAGCTAGAAAAAAATATGGTTTAATAAAAAATTATTTCAAATATAATGTTCAACACACAACTTTACAGAACCAAACAAACAGTAGCATAAAAAAATTCTAAAAGCTTGTCACATGTCAAAACTAGAAAGACGAGCAGAACAGAAGATTTGAAAAAAAAGACACACAAATTTGATTGCAACATATGGAAATAAAGTTTGTAGATTGTTAGCCTTATTTCAGTGAGACCATGGTGCCAAATAATTCCACACTTACACATATAAACTCTCCTTCTATGATGAAACTGCCATGCGCCTTCTGACATTGGACCTTGTTTAGAGGCTATGAATTTATGTAGTTAGAACTGAAGCATGATTTCAGACATGTAATGCCAACTTGCATTATTCACAACTGAACAGCCGAAAATGATGACAAAGTAATGCTGAAAAACATATAAGAGAAAGACCCTGCTCCACATATAGCAACAAGGCAGCACCAATGCATCTCTGGTTGCTGCTGTCTGACTGTTTTTTTAGAATACAAAGATGAAAACAAGAACTGCAGCCTGCACTGCTGAAAACTGATGGCAGAGTGAGAGGTGCTTAATGGATATATAAAATGATAGGTAAGGAGAAACAAAAAGGTTAGGAAGATTTATGGTCACAGAGTGGCTGCCACTTTCCCACTAATCTATGCAAGTCAATGCATGAGGCAGAGGCTGCCCACAGCAGGGGCTTTACCATCAGTAGCCCCATACTCACACAAAGTTGAAGTCTTCCCTAGGCAGACCTGGGAAGAACAGGAGGCATTTCCATGAAATCCCAGCAATAGGGGGAGAGATCGTTTTGCTCAAGAAGATTCAGAAAAATAACAGATGTTGCTGTTGCAGAGGCCAAGTGCAGAACATGGCTCCACCAGAACAACTGTGCTGCTATGAACTGCCAGAGCACAACTGGTGGTGATGGCTGCGATGAGACCCAGAGGCTTTTGAGTAACTCAGCGCTGCCAGCTAACTTAATTCCCACATTAGGAATAGGCACTCAACATTCCACCCTGATTATTAACCGCTGGTATTTTTAGATTTGCCCAGAAAGAGAGGCTCCAGCTTGAATCCTATACAACTAACTGCAATTATGTACAGAGGTTCACATTTGGACCTGAAAGAGGTAGGATGCACGTCAAGAGAATTAAAACTCAGCTGCATGTAAAATCTGCCAGTGCACTGTACTGTAATACCCTGAAACAGCAAAAGAGTTTTAATTTTTAATACAAATATTCTGTGGCAATTTTTAATTGAAAACATTACAGATTAGGTCTAAAAGGAATAGCGTGGTACTTGCAACTGAATCAATACATACTGAAGCTTTCTTCAGGATCTACTGTCCATGGGTTCCTGAGCCTCAAGCAGCTAAGGCAACACTGTCTTGGCCTTTCCAGTTCAGATCACGGATCTAATTCACTGCATCTAAAATTCTTAGAGCACCTTGGTCATCTTTCAGAAAAGTGTATATGAGGATAACGCACCAATGTGCAGGCTGGTACAATGCTGCCGAGCTTCATTCCTGTGTACGTTACAGCATGCCAACAGACCATTTTGTGTCAACAGTGGTTGGTTACCACTGGTCAGACAAAGACTCGAGTTTTTACGAACATAATGGCAATTTTTGGCCTTCACCATAACCCAGAAAAGAAGAACTAATATGTGATAATGCCTCACCCAGGCACTAGTTTTCCCAGTACTAAAGATCTGCATTAGGGTAAGTGATCAGGACTAATTTCAAAGCTGCTGGTGTATTCCATTAAACAGTACAGCTATAAATACATCATTTCACTTTATAAATACGCTTAATTTCTCAATAGACACATGCTAACATGAATCCTATAATTTCTATTGTATGTTCATAAAATAAAGGCCAAATATAAGACTAACCACTAAATTATATAGCTTGATCAGTTGAAGATCATGACATTTTTCTATAGAAACTCCTGCAATTTGTAGTAGTATTTAACCATAGAGTGTCTCTCAAGAAGGGATTCAGCCTTGATGTGAAAGCAGCACAAAAAAATCCTCATGTCTCTTGTTAGTTTTTTTCAATAGCTAAGCACCCCTCTGAGAAGAATTCGTGCCAGATTGCTCATTTGAATTTCTTCGGCTTTGGCTTCCAGCTACCAGATATTAAACCTCAGTCCAATAGATTAAAGAGTCTTTTGTGACTACTTTTTCTCTCCCTGTTTGTTTATACACCATGCAAGAAGTCATTGCTCAGTCTTCCTGCTGTTCTAAAAAACAGATTAGGTTTCATAGTGTCAAGCACTTTTCCCAGCCCTCAAATACTTTCTGAAACACATCCATCTATTGCATACCTCCTTTAAGAATGCATCTCAGGAAAAGGGCATAATGCATTTGTATTACTCTCAAAGATGCTACCTCCTGCTGCAAAATCAATCTCTACTGATAACCTTTAAAACTTCTCCTCTATTTTGTGTCTTTAACTAGTCTCTAACTATAATTTGCCTTTTGTCTGTACTCAAAGTGTACCTCTTTGGCTAAAACCAAGTTGCCAGGCAATAAAGATTGCTGTTCATTACTATCCTTTCTGAAGCAAAATTTACCATTTCACCAATCATTTTGTGCTTGGTTCTTCATTGGAACTGAAAATGCTAAATAGTATCAGGCTTACTCCTGATCCTTCACAGCAGCCCACCAGAAGCCTCCCCTCCCCTCATGATTTTGCACTGACAATCAGTGCACGAGATCTGCAGATCTCTACTTCCACTTAACTCCGATCAGCCCGTGTGCGTCATACACTTAAATCCCGCTTCACGCTCCTCAACAAATAGCCTGTAACTTATGTACTGCAATGCAATACCTGGTTTCTCTTCCATGCCATAATCCCACCCAGCTGGGCAGCAGATACTGTGTTCAGCCAACCAATTCTGTCCTTCCAGTATAATGAAGAATACCACCCCCCCCCCCCCCCCCCCCCCCGGTCTGTACAGATACATTACTTGTATTGTAAGCACATGCGCAAAGATGCTGCTGCTGTACTGCATCACAGCACCAAGTTTTGCCACTTGAGGTGGTCTTGGACTTGAACAAGGTCTCTGAGTGGATGAGTTCCAGCTCCAGTTCTGAAGCTCTTCTGCTATCATGTAATCTGAGGTGCAAAAGCAGTCATTTCTCCCATTATCTGCCACGGTGCTCTTGCATGCCATCAAAAGGCATCTGAAAAGTCTTGTGATTCCTGTAGATCATTGCAGAGGGCCTTCCAACCCACTGTAGTTTTTTTCCCTAATCATGATAGCAGTATAATTTAATATTAAAACACCAGATACTTTCTTTACCTTCTCTTTGAACTTTCCTAGCTGAACTTGGTCTACTACAATAAAGCAACATGTGTGTCACATTAGGGTGATTTAAAAAAGCACCCCTTGGAACTGTACAGCTGTATCTACAATATTTTACATAAATTAAATATTAATAGGAATATGTATGAGAATATTTTCAGGATCACTGTGCTCTAATAATTTTACATACTTTATGTGCTGATTTTTTTTTGCTTAAAAATAATATTTATTAGTCCCAGTTCCACACTGTGCTCCACCAAGATTAATTCTGCACTGAGTGTCTTTATAACAGTTGTGCTACGTTTTATTAGTTTATACATATGAAAGTAGCTATTTTATTCGGAAATATGAAACAGAACCATTATGCTGTCTAGTTAAGGCTAGTTATTGCTTGGGAATGGTAGAGATACAAAAGACTTAAATATGATTTTAATAATGCAGATTTTAGCAGGAAAAAAGCCACAATAAAGCAGAATGTGACTCTTATTTAATCTGGAAGAACTACAAAAATGAGAATTCCATCTTCAGTGTGCATCATACAGGAATGCTATATGGAATTTACTAATCTAAGTTGTTATCTAAAGCCCAGGGTTTTTTGTATGCTACAAAAATAAATAAACAAACTAGGCAAAGTTGGCTGCCGGCAAGAGAAATGAATTACACTCAGGAAATGAATTAATTAGGTTAAAACATACTAACAAGAAAGCAGATTTTTCCATGACCAGTCTAATTAGTGAAACTTTGTTTCTTATGAACTCCTACTGTATGTTAACACAACACTTTTGCAGCAAGTCCAACTCTCTTCCTCCTAAACTGTATCTCCCAGCCTTTCACTTTGCCTCAGGCCGTTAAAGCCTCCATTTCTCTGCCATTTTCCCTAACAGCCAGGTACGAGGCACAGCATGGGAGCCACCAGCAGCATGTGGCCACTGACCACCCAAGGCACATTAGGCAGAGAAGGACCTGCTGATGCTGTGGGTTTCGGCCTTCGCTCTACAGGAACCTTTGTATGGTCTGTTTTCTGTCCCAACACTTCTCAAAGACCTAGTGTGTACGACCTCTTATTCAGGGCTATCATTGAAGTCTTTTCATCAGAAAGAAGCATCAGTGATGCACGCTTCAAACAACACAAATGACATAAGAACGCATTAATATTTTCCATGGCCTGCTCTCCTTGTTTAAACAAAGATGGGTAAATGTGCTACATATGGAAAAAGCAGTGGAAGAGGACAGGGATGCCCTGCTCTTATGTAAGACTTACTTTTTCCTAATTAAATTAAATTAATAATAAATACCAAAAGTACTCAATGCCTTTCTTTGTTCGCCATGTCTCTCTCAGCCAGCTCAGGGTACCTCCCTCTCATCTGAGTCATCCGTACAAGAAAATGATAACAGTGATGTGACAGTAATGAAGGAAGGCTCTTTTTTTAATCTTTAATTTCTGCACTGCTGCTGGCTCTGATATTCAAAGCACTGTCATGGAGCTCTCACACAAACACAAACACAAACTGAACAGGCACAACAAGAAGCTACAGCTGCAAGAGCATCAGAGGCATCGAGTTCCAGCAGCCCACAGCAAAACCTATATGGCTGTGCGCCCTTCTCTGCCAAGCACTGGCAAATTCTGGAACCTTCTTGAGATAATTTTCCTTGCAGAAGAGAAACTGGCAGTACAAAACATGTATCTTGTCAGTGCATGATGTTTATTTTCTGAAGTCCAGCTGCCCTTCTTCCTGAAGCCGGAATGGTAACAGGCAGTGCTTTGGTAACAGTGTTCAGCTGAGGCTTCAGACCGTGTGTTTGACCGCATGTCTCTCCCTTCTCCAGAAAAAAGTCTTCACGCCTTCACCTCCCTCTCTGCGGGGATCTGCACAGACTTGTGTACCAGTCACAGCACTTACTGCTTCTCGGATGGGAGCTTCATGTCTGACCACATAGCCCTTCCCTTTTCCTGCTTAAGACAATATAGCCATAAGACCAGGGAAACGGCACTTCCAACCTCCTGCCATGAGGTAGCGTGGAAGATACAGAAACATGGTGTCACTGAGCTTTGTTTATATTATCAGGAATTAAAGTTTACAAAGAATCTTGAGATTAAACCTTTGTTACATAACTGCACAAAACTAACACGGGTTTTTCTCTGTATTAACTGTTAATTCAAACCTGATTCTTACAAAAAGCCATCTTGGGGTCAATACTAACTGAAGCTGCAGCCTGCACGCTTTCAGCAGGAGATGGGAAATCACCCAGTTACGGGCAGTCCCACAAACCTCTCAGAAGGAGAGTCAGATAAATCATCTGTATCTTCTTTCTTTTCCCTAGCTACAAGAGGAGGTTTTGCCATGACCTCCTCTTTCATGTTCTCAACATTAATGCACATCTGCACCCAAGTGCTTCAAGAAGCAAACTAACATCTTGGATTTCTCTGCTAGCATCAGCCTCCTCTCTGTAAGATATTGAACCATGTCACAGAGAATCACAGACTCTTTTGGGCTGGAAAAGACCCTTACGATCACCAAGTCCAACCTTAAACCTAACACTACCAAGACAACCACTAAATCAAGTCCACCACTAAATCATACGGGCACCACAGCACACTACCCACACTGGTCTTATCATCCTTTCTTTATCACCTACAAAGATCTGTAGAAAGGGCTACTACTTGCTCCGACTGTTCCAAATGGCAAGGCACAGCAATGTAATCTTAGCATAGCATTTAAAAGAAGTGCAGAATTGCCTCACAGTGTTAAGATCTTGTCCTCCCACTAACATGCCCATCCCACCATCACTACTTACAAAAAAGCCATTGTATGTCATTGTCTTGTTTTCCATACCTGGTACATTATGTTCTCCATACCTTCTCATTCTCCTCACTTCCCCACTTTCCTGTTTCTCCTAGTAATATAAGAAATGGCCACTCCCACAAACTAGTGACCCCGTTCCTGGGCTTCATTCTACTAAACTGTCTGTAAGCTGTCCTCTGTATGCACACACACATATATTTATGTCTATACGTATAAACCTATAGCTGTCTTCCATTCTTACGCTTTAACCCAGAATTAAGGATTCTGTATTAATCCTGACACCAAGATGGCAGAAGTTCACAGAGCACTGAAAATAATGAGATAACCTGTCCATCAAAAACAGTGCTCATAAAAGGACACAAAGAGTCTTCAGTCACAGAAATATACTGAAAGATGCAACATCAGCAGCTCTTTTAAAACTAAAAGATTAAATCTGAAACATCATTATTTCCTCAGAGAACGATTTTGAAGAATTCATTGTTGAGGAAAGTATTTTTATTTTCACAGCTCTACGGGTACATGTCTTAAATTAAGCTCATTTCCTTACCTCATCCTTCCACCCCCATAAACATCAGCTGATTATTTCAAAAATGCACAATGAATAAGAAAGAGGCAATTTAAGATGAGGCACTGCAGAAACTGACTGTGACAGGTGCTGAAAGAATTAATCTGTACAACTTCCATGTTCTTTTCCTTAAGCATTTGCTTTTGGCTACTTTTATGATTTCTCCTTGGTGCTTGACCATAATGAAACCCCAGAGAGCGCTGGGAAGTGGGAAGCTATGAGGGAAAAAAGCCACAAAGAAAACAAGTTTTTCAGTGCCTCCTACCTGGCTTTGGATAACTTTCATGTGCCAGTGCTACTCAAAGCACCTCATTTGTTGGGAAATACGGCTTTAGACTTTCTGGTTATCCTTAACAGCTGCTTTTACACAGTACTGGTTTTCCCATTAAGCTTAGAAAAATCCCAAGTTCCTTGCTAGCAATCAGCTCTTCCTCCAGGCAAGACACAGGCCACCTGCAGCAGGGAACCAGTGCTTGTCATGAGTACTTGTGATGTCTGCAGTAAGCCATTCTTCAACCCTGCAATGACTGTGCATTAAATTAGAGTGCCAAAAATTCTACCAAATTTCTATTAGCACTGTACTATTCCTAATTAGCATAACTGCTACAAGTGTATCTAATAAAGCTGATTATCTAACTTGACTCAGTCTTTTGCAAGGCACTCTCCTGGACTGAAATATTAAGTACTAAAAAGACCACACTATCAAGAATGCAGGAGATGAATGGGCAGGACAGGACCATTTGAGGGACACAAAGATTCCTAGAGAAAATAATTCTAGATCCATATATAGATCCATGTATTAAATAGCTAGGTCTTTTTTTTTTTTTTTCTTAATTTTTCAGAAAGAAATACAGAATTACTCAGGTTGGAATTACCCTACAAGGTCATCCAGTGCTCACAGCAGGCTCAATGCTGAATTGAGACCAGGTTGCTCAGGGCTTTATCCAGTTGGATCTTAAAAACCTCCAAGTATGGAAATTCACAACCTCATGGGCAACCAGCTCCACTGCCTAATTATCCTAATAGTGAAAACGTTTCCCTTGACCCTGATGCTAATTTATATTGCAAAAAGTTGAAATCTCCCATTTCAATTTGTTGTCATCTTTTGCTCTCCCAATGTACACTGCTGTGAAGAGCTTGGCTACATCTTCTCAGTAACATCCTTGTAGGTGTTAGCTTCCACTAGGTCACTCTAATGCCATCTCTTTTCCAGGCTGAACAAGTCCTGTTCCTTCAACCTCTCCTTCCAGCTCAAGTGCTCCGACCCCTGAACATCTTGATGGCAATTCAGTGAACACACTCAAGTTCATTGATGCCTTGGGAGAGTCCAAAACTGGACCCAGAATTGCAGATATGGTCAAAGGCTTGCTGAGTAAAGTCCAGTAATCACTTTCCCTAGCCCTCTGGCTCCTGTCCTGTTGATACAGTCCAGTCCGCTGCTAGCCTTCATTGTTTTGTGCTGATCAAGGATGAGGATGTAGTTCGTTCTTTGTTTCCTATTCAGTCTTTGTCGTGTTTACTGACCCTGTCAGCAGAGGTGCCAAGTAACACCAAAAAGCTGAATAAGCAAAGCAGAAGTGCAAGATTTTCTGCCCAATTTTGCAGCCCGTCCTCACTTCATATAAACAGAAGATCAACTGCCCTGTCAAGAAATTGCTTCCTCACATCATGTAAAATCATATAAACAACCTCTTAGGGTAGCAGAACTGCAATTGCAATGTGAGTCTTCCATAGTCTTAGGCAGTTTCTTTATATATATGAGCTACAGATAACAAACAATTCAAGCAAAGCTACCAGTTCTGTTATCTCTTCTACAGTGCCCTACTTGTTACTTTTTTTGCATCAGAAACTGCTCATCCCAGAAAATACCACGAGGGTGTAGGATTTTCTGGATGGACTTCAATGCAAAGATGTGGCCAGACATAGTATTATACAGTCAGAGTTTACCAGCCCAAGTGTACACTTTTAACCAGGGACACAACTAAAAGATATCTGCAAGAAGAGGCACCATTTCAATGGGAAAGCAGGGTTTTTCTCAAAAAATGTGACATGCCACTAGTGCAACATAAACCACAAGATATTCTCAGTCCTCATTCAGTTGACAAGCATAATATCATAACTTGTCTTTCTAACATGCCAACACAGTAATGAAACTAAGATAAAAAGATGAACAAGCCTACTTGGACCAAGATGTCCAAGTACCAATATACACACACTGCAGATTTCTTTGCCCCAGTAAACATACTTACAGAATGTATCAGTAATTTTTTGCACTTCAGTTTAAAAAGGAAAAAACATTAAGATTTTATCCAGGGTACCCAGAAAAGGCTTCAATTTTTAACAGGACTGTAGAAGCGGAACTTGAAGTCAGGGCTATGAACTGCATATTAATCGCTCTGCCCGCCCTGTGGAACCCAGCACTTCCCACCCATTTTTGCTGACAGGCACTGATGTTTGTAAGCATGTAGCCTGTCTTCTGTGATCACCTGAAGAAAGCAGCCCTTGACTTACAAGCCATAATAAAATATAGTAAGTATATACACCATACTGCATTATTTTACCCACCATTGCTGTATCTTAATTTACACTAGGAAAATATCTCTCTATGAACACTTTATAAGGAAATTTCTGAAGAGTCTACAAACACCTCTGTATTTCCTGTGTTCAAGGAACATATATTCACTTCCTGTGAAGAGCAGTTCTTGTACAATTTCACAGCTGATGTATACATTTTTCATCAAATCCTGTCTGCATTCACAGTTCTCCACTGGGATTAGTAGCATATAATTTGAGCAATCATGAGGAGAAATACACAGTGGTTTTAAAAATCAGAAACGGCGCTTATTTGTGATAATGTTTGCAGCTCTTCCATCTACGTACCCACGCAGATTGCACATACTCCCACAGAGATGGAAATTAATATGTGAAATACCTGTGCAGTTTGAGCGTCACAGTTCCATAAACAGTAGCAAAGCCCAGAAGACGAACCCATCTTAGGAGAACACAGCGAAATACACTTGGCTCAAAATACAAAATGACAACCTATAGAACAGAAAGATAGAGAGAGCTTCAGTACTGTTTTAATGTGAAAGTGGTTCTTCATTCAAATGCAGAATAGTTGCAAAACAGGACAGCAGACATATTTCAGCTCATACTGCTGTATATTTAGATTTTCTAGTAAAGTGGCGGGAGGATCAGCTCAACCAGCTGGCACAGTTCTAGGCACTGACTCCTTTTGAAGGGAGCTGGAGAAAGCCCTATGACAGACTGTGAAGTGACAACACTTTAAAATGCAATTTCACTGACTTTTCCTAACTGAGTGAAAACATGTACTCAGAGAAGAGGATAGAACAGACAAGGACATTTTCCTTAAGCTATTCCAGTAATATGCAGCTGGCCTAATTCTGATTTGATGGACTGCATTTACTAGGCTACACCTCAAAGTCACTACTTCTAATAAGCTAGCAGAATGATAGCTGGCCATTTTCCTCTACCAACTATTCTGACACACTAAAATTCATTGCACTACCCTCTCTCTGTCCCAAACCCCCAAATCTCGACATCATATTTCACAGAATCATAGAATAGTTACGGCTGGAAAGGACCCTAAGATCATCTAGTTGACCCTTTCTTATTCTTTCCCATGTATTTTCCCTAAACTATACTAAATCTCCCTATGCATCACCACTTGCTTAATGAAACTAACCTATTAGTTCACTTATGGATTTATCTAATCACAACAGAAAGGTCCTACTGGCCTTGTACTCTATCAATTAATCACGCATAAGAACAACACCCAATGAATAGTAACATAAAGCTACTTCTGCAAGTACACAGTGATTATAAAAGCACCATTAGCAAGTAAAATATCACCCTTATCTAAATCAGGGCTACTCAAATAGCGGACTTCGTCATGATCTGAACCTGGAGTCCATTCCTTCTCATTCCAACAGATGTTTTCCCAGGTGTCCAGAGGGATAAGCCCATGTTTTTTCCCGCCGGTTCAGCCCCACCAGGAACCTTCAGTCACAGGGATTTGGCTCTACACTGCCCTTACCCCATGTGAAGCCCCAGCTTGGTCCAGCAAAGCCAGATCCGGTATATCCCACCTATCTGACTAGAATCCAGTTAAGTGACCCAAAGCGCCATAGTACAAATTAATTGGGTAATCCTGGTCTAGAGAAAGAAAGCACTGTAACATTTCAGGCCATCTGCCACAGCTTCGTTTAGAGTCAGTACATTCTGGCAGTAGAGGTACTATTGTGCCTACCGGCTGCCACATGATATTATTTTTCTAAGTAAATGCTTTTCTATGTGGGAATTCAAGCCCAGGATATTGGCCAAAAGCCCAGGACTATGTCCTTTGGGTGATACAGACATATTTAGGAGAGTGGGGGCAAAAATGGCAGACATGTGGGCTGAGATAGAAAAAGCTGTTGTGCTTCGTTGGCATGTTTTTTTCACAGCAGAATCAAGCTATTTCTTAAAAAAATACGGTTTGTTGAATCAAACCATGGTGCAAAATTTAATCTTTTTTTCACTGTTATTGGACTGACATGTTTCAAGGCAGATATTTTCTGGGAATCTGACAAGTTCTGCATGTAAGGGAAGATAACAGAATACAGCAAAAGGCCCACTTCTCCTAGGAAAATCAGCTGGAAAACCAAAATGCACCCCCCCACACACATGAACATGCTTATGTAAATAGAGTATACAGCAAGAAGTTTCTCAGAAGGACCTTAGAAATAACCTCTTATGCTAATATTATACATATTAGGATAATTGCAGAACCAGAGCAAAGTCTGTAGCAGTAACCCACCTCCCTGAGGTTTGCCAGGGGGTGGAAAACACCATGTTTAATCTTTGATTCTTCCAAACTAGAAAAACTGTGTCAAAAAAAGACTAGCACACAGAGACTCCGAACATGTCAAAGCTGATGTGAAAGCAGAATTTTTCAGATTATTGAAATGGGTAGGTCTGAAGCCTCTCCTGGCATAGAATTTTCTGAACAAGGGCAACAGCTCTCTTTGCCATGCAATCTGACACAGCAATTTTATCTGCAGTTGCTTGCTGAAATATTAACTGCTTCTGTCTAGAAAATCTCATTGATTTGCACTGAACCATTTGTACGAGCAGCTGAGGCATTTGGCTGGCTATCAACCAAGAAAACATCACTTCAAAGGCAGCATGGTGTGAGCGGGTATGTGGCAGCTCACCGTGAAGGCTGCAGAGGCAAGGCTCTGTTGGTGAAAACTGTTCTCATTTTTCCAGTTTAATTGTAGACAAATTTTAACTACATATTTGCCTAGTGGTCAAGTACATTGGAGAAGTAAAACTTGACCCAAGTTGATCCCCTTTTAGGTCTTCCTTGTGTTTATACAAGGGAGAGTAGTTACTATAGAACCACAGAAGGGTTTGGGTTGGAAAGGACCTTAAAGATCACCTAGTTCCAACCCCCCTGCCATGGGTTACAATCCCCCCCCCCTAGGGCCAATACCCATTTCAACCTACTTTTCTGTTAGCTGCACATTATAGTCTGGTCTGACAGGGACAGTTACAAAATGGTCTGACATAGACCAAGGTTTTGAACAGCAAGAATTGCTGTACTTATGCTTTGCTTGCTTTTTAGGTTTTCCAGTTATTGTAAGAGTACATCATTCCCATTCCCATCAGGGCTCACTGAGATGTGCAGGTGACCACCCTCTGTAAGCTCTTGTAAGCATTAAGGCACAACTTTTAAACTGAATAATCTTCAATGGATTGGAGCCAAGGGGCTATAGAAATACTGCTCTGGAAGCTCAGCACAACAAAAGCCATGCTGAAGTTTTTCATCTTGCTGGAATCAAATTCTTGTAAAAAAAATGTATTTGCTAAAAAGTATGGCTGCTGCCCTCCATCCCTCACTCTCCCCAGCTAAAAAGCAAACAAAAAAGGAAACATAACACAGAGAATCACATAATGATTTGAGTTGGAAGGGACCTCAAAGATCATGTCGTTCCAACACCCGGCCATGGGCAGGGACACCTTCCACTAGACCAGGTTGCTCAAAGCCCCATCCAGCCTGGCCTTGAACACTGCCAGGGATGGGACAGCCACAACATCTCTAGGCAACCTGCTCCAGGGCCTCACCACCCTCACAGTGACGAAGTTTTTCCTCATGTCTAATGCAATTCTCCCCTACATTAGGTTAAAGCCATTCCTCTTTGTCCTACCACTGCATGCCCTTGCAAAAAGCCCCTCTCCAGATTTCTTGTAGGCCCCCTTTAGGCACTGGAAAGTGCTCTAAGGTCTCTCCAGAGCCTTCTTTTCTTCAGGTTGATCCACTCCAACTCTCAGTTTGCCTTCACAGGAGAGGTGCTCCAGCCCTCTGATCATCTCTGTAGCCCTTCTCTGGACTCGCTTGAGAAGGTCCACATTCCGCTTGTGTTGGGGGCACCAAAGTTGAACGCAACACTCCAGGTGGGGTGCCCTAGAAGAAGAAGTCTTGGTTTTGTTTTTTATCAGCCTGTTCTAACTTCTGGTTATCAAAACTCCATTCCCTACTGTTATTCTCAGACAAAAGCTTCCCTTAAAGCAACAAACAATATGCAGCAAAGGGTTGCTGAGCTCCAAGCTAGGAGAGTAGGATGAACACAGGATTCACCCATGTACCCTGGCTGCTCTCAGCAGAACAAGGGAATCCCTCTGTAGTTCTAAAAGACTACTCTGCCCACCAAAAATCCGACAATCATTCTTTTTCCCTTTTTGCTTTTATAACGCATTAGACTATGACAGCAGCATAAATCTCATTAAAAATGTTTAGATGGAAGCTTTGCTGATGGAAGTCACAAAATCTATTTACTGAACATAAGGAAACGTGATACCCTCTGTTTCACCAGCTTCTGAAATCCATTTAAATACTAGACATCAGTTTCTGTTCGTTAAACACCAAAGATCTGGGGAAAAAAATGACTGGAAAGCAGCAGAAAAGTCAGTGCCTGTTCATATTCCAGCTACTGCAGCTATGCATGAGACTTCATGAACAGTGGCTCATCTTTGTCATTTGGACAAATGCATTTAGATGTTTGCTTTTAACCTCAATGTATTTGAAGCTATTGTTACCCTTGCCAAAACACTTTCCCAGTAGTCATGCTACCACTTGTGGAGTCAGAGATTAAAAGACTTTCTAAGGTCACCAGCTAACTGTCAAGTATGTTTAGAGCTGGAGAATTGCGGACATGGAAGAGAGACTTAGCTTGCTGACACAGTGATCAGCCAGCTCAGTTATTCAGCTGACATGATGAACAGACGCACACGCTCTCTAAAGACAACGGCTAAAGTCGATGCAGGCACCTTGCCCACTACAGCAAATCTTTGTTATCACGACAGGTAGGACTGTAAAAGTGCAAAGAGAACTAACATTTAACAATTTAATGTTCAAAAGCATAAAAGACATTGTCCTGACAAGAAATGAGCAAATAATGATATAGCCTCTTCTTCTTGAAAGATACACAACATTTGGAGAGATTCTTTAAAACAAAAAAAAAAACCAAAACAACTTTATCAAACTTTATCCGTGCTCTAGGATGTTAACAGTGAGCAATACTTCCATGCAATATAAAATACTCTTTGTTTTTCCCATTAACTTCACTGCGCACATTATAACACAATTAGTTTTGCCCTTCACCTTGGGAACAAGATCCAGGTGAAAATATTTTAATTAATACTGTGCAATTGCCCAAGGTGCACTGACTGGGATTCAGTCTGCCTAAATCAGGCATATAATTTCTATCTACATTATAAGGGTCTAGTAAATCAGCCCTACTAATGTGAGTTCCACAGATAGCCCATGGATAAAAGCAAGTACCTTGAAGGACCTTGAACAAGTTTAGGACTTCAGCTACTTGGACAGAATTTTTGCCTAAAGGCTTCATATAATCATCACCACTGATGAGAAAGGTACTTCAGCACTTATTTAAGGGAAGTCCCTTCACTATATGTCAATTAATAATCTGCATTAGGAAGACTAAGCCAAACAGTCTGTAGCCAGCTCTATCAATTTTGTAATGCATTTAAGACAAGTTGCTTGCTACTTTGATTCTTAAGCCATAAAAATCACATGAATAGATCAAAACCTTATTTTCTTTTTAAATCATCAAATTTCTACACTCCATGTTGAGAAGGAATGGGCAATGCTATAATGTCTCAAAAGATCAGTAGTCAGAGAACAAATATTTTTAAAAATACATGCAATTGTCACGTAAAATTTTGCACAGGAGCTTAACTCACAGAGCTCCAAAGTGTTCACTTTTGAACTGCTCTTATGTTTGTCCTCTGTTGTAGAATCATAGAAAGATGTGGGTTGGAAGGGACCTTTAAAGATCATAAAGTTCCTAATGCTGTGGGCAGGGATGTTATCCATGTTATATACTAGGAAATGATATACAGAGCTTAGACTTCGAGCATCAGAATTATCTGGTTATGGGTCTGAAGTGGAAGTCACCTACGCTGGATAAAAGCGATGCAAAAGTATTACTTTTTTTCTCATTTTCAAGTAACCAAATTGCTCTTAAAATTGTGCCCAATTACCCCAAAGGAAAACTACCTACTTCTTTATTTAACTTAAGAATTTGCTGCAAATACTTAGTATAGTTCAATGCAGGACATGACACAGCCATTTAAGATAATGCCTTTTGGGCTAATTCCATTAATAAGCATCTAGGAGATACTGTGAAGAGATACATCCGATCTGTTCCACTGCCCAACACCATCTGCCCTTGCCTGTCTGCAATAGCTGTCTTGGGCTGCCTTTAGGCAATTCTGCTATGGAACAAGCCATCAGATGCTTCTTCTTGGTACCATGCTGTGCTTTGAGATGGGCAGTCGTCCATGTCTCAGTAGTTTCTTTCAACTTATAAAATACCCTCTAGGGTAACCTAGTACATCAAGTCACCTATTAACGCTTGAATCCCAATACTGACAAGGGATTTCCTGCAACAGAGATGCTGTTTGCAATATTAGATAAGCTTGCCATCCAAACTCATAACAGTCTGGCACTATGCTTTCTAGAAAAGGGACCAATCCACTTGCATGTCGGCAAATTGCCATTTTAGCAGATAGGCATGAATAAAGGGATTCATGAGCCTGTGTACACCACTGGTACCCATACTACTGTTCGAAACATGATTCACAGCTCAGAGCAGCTGCTTGAATATTAGCAATGCACAACTCATTATCCACTCCTGTACCATCAACAAATATTTCCGGTGCAACTACACAAAACATTTTAGAGGTATGGTAACAGTTAAATATATACTTAGGTTAATTACATAACAACACTTCCTTCCATCTCCATCCCATTTTTTTAAACCACATGTGCTTTCTAAGCCATAACATTTTATTTTAATAGACCTGTGGACACACAGTATCACCAAACCCTGTTATCCTTGAAAATCTCACAATTTCAAAGCAGAGCTGTGCTGGCTCATTAGCTCAATGCCTCTGTAGAGCACACAGTTGCTGCAGGAAACCACAGTAACTATTCAGTAGATTTTATTCTTGCCTTTGAATTGGAAGTAAATCAGCTCCACAGTACATAGCATTTGAGGCTCTCTGCTGCTGGGGGCAATGTGTTTCAGATGTATGCCAAAGTCAAAATAATTACAGCCATTTAAGATCTTTTGGGTTTCTTCGTAAAAGACAAGTTTTTTCCTAGTCACCCACACAAAGTCCAGCTTGAAATTCTGAAAACCTTCTTTTCCCTCCCACTATACTTTCAACTGTAGATAGGTTTTCTTCATTGCCTATCTTAAAACAAACATTAAGCCTCTGGCTGTGTTTCAGCAAAGACATGTCTTGCCTGTAAAGTCTTTTGGGAGACCATGACATAGTATATGTGCATAACCACAAGGAGCAGTGTAAGATACAAGGAGAGGCTTCTAGAGCTGAATTCATCAGAGTGCTTTGCTATCACAAAGTTTTATTACACTTTGGATTCATTCCCATCAGGCAGTAATAGCAGATCTTTACAGCTCTTTATGGAACATATTTTTTACAGTGGAGCTCATTTAATCTCCTGAGAGATTTATCTGTCAAGTAAGCAAACAGAACCTTCAAGATCATTCTGGTTTGATACAAGACTGCATACTTAGCATCGCTTTTTATTGATATGTCTTCAGTTATGACAACACTTGACAGGGAACCTCTGAATAGGTTATTTTGAGGGAAATGAATGTCCATGTAACTTCCAATATGGCATCATGTTTTTCCTCCAATTTGAAGAGAAAAACTGGTATGTCACAGATCCTACCAGCTCTGAAAATATTTATTTGTAAGTGACCTGAATACACGGCCTGAAAATTCATTTATTTTCCATAAATAGCCTCTAGTTTGTTACTAATGATTCAGCTTCACTGTTCCTATTTACATTGGCCTAAAGAATAGCATTCTCAAGAAATACAAAGCTAACACATAATCCACAATATCTTTAAGAAGAGATATGCTTGTACTCGGTAAAGAGATTTGCTCACAATAGATGAAGTGTTAAGCTCAACAAAGCACATGCAGTAGAGGAGGGCATTTCAGGTTTTTTTCCTACTAAAGACTACAATTTCACCAGAAAATACTTCCTTAGCTTATGAGAGACATCAATTGATGCCCTGGCTGCATCAGTTATAAATGCTAAGGGTTGTAGGGTTTCCCAAGGGTGAAATGACAACCAGCAAAAGAAAAGGGATACAAAGAAAGACAGCACACTATGTCTGTATTCTCTTTGGGGAAAGAAAAGTGTTAAGAACTAGTACTACCAAAAGGACTGGACCCATGCTCCATGCACCTGCAGGAACCATCTGGGGAATTGAGGAGAAACAGAAATTAAGTTGAAACCAAGCTAAATCAAGAGACCGGTTATCACATACCTTCTCTGTATCTATCCCCAAACACAGAAATTAATGCCTAGCTTTTCACGGTAATAAAATAAACTACCTTTAACTGTAGACTTCTCAAATATAAAGAGATATTTCAATGGTACTGGCTCAGGAAGTGGTGATCCTAAAACAGTAAAGCACGGTCATTCAGAAAGTATTACATCTCTCAGCCTAATGGGCTATAGGCATTGAGCTGCTGGAGGTGGCAAATCCAATCTCTTGGGGGCAAATATTTGCCCAGAAAAGGTGCCTTCCTGACCATTTCAAGTTACTGGATGCTTCAACAGTCAACTGAATGTCCTATTTACCTACTTCATATGTGAAGAAAAAAAAGCCAAAACCAAATCAAAATAACCCCTTTCTTATTGGATGCACTTCTATAATCTTTTCGTAACAAAGATGTGGTCACCAAATAGGCAAAGAGAAACATTTTTAGGAGCTGAAACATCTCTATCAAAAAGATAAGACATTTATTCAACCCAGGCATTTGCCAAATACTTGACATATTTTAACAACAGAGTTAAGAATATGTTCGTTTCATTTTATGAATAAGTGCACTATGCAGAACGGTATTTTATTGAAAAAAGGAAAATCTAACAATTCATTTTAAGACAATGTCTGTGATTTGAAGAAAAAGGAACCTTTTAAAAACATTATGGTAGTCTATATTAAAATAAATCTTGCAAGAGCTGAAGCTAAATCAAGACATAATAGACTAAATTATTCAGAGCAACTTGTCAAGTATACTTAATGCAAGACACAAGTCATAAAACAGACTCACAGATGTCTGCATTTCATTACAAAATGGCTGAAATTCCTATGAACATACAGCGGAGAAAGAGGATTTTCTGCAGTATTTTCAAACAGTGACTTCTACCTCAGAAAAAGAAAACATGCAGCTATTTAGAGTTCCAAAAATACCTTATCTCCTGGTCTTAATCTAACCAAGCCAGTGAAGTATTTAACACCAAGCCTGTGAGAAAAAACTATCTGATGGTTCCAGGAATACCCCTTTCCTGGCTGCATGCCCTCTCTGAACTACACGTTGGGCAGATTCAGGAGCTAAGGTAGGAATTTCATTGACATCAACTTTTTAAATGGTTACTTGGAAAAGATAATGGGGACACCAAGTCTTCAAAATACCCTGTTACCACAGTGAAGAGTCGGACAGAACTGGTTGTTATCTTCTGCAGGAAAGTTTTTGTCAATATTTATTTTAATAACTACTGATTTATAAAATCTCTTTACACAAAATATCAGCCGAACATCTCAGTCCAGCCAATGCTGATTAGTTTACTGCAGACATCACTGCTGGAACTATTGACTTTTCATCTTCAGCTTATATACCTGTAGCAGCAACAGCAGTGGGAACAAGCCAAGGGCCACAGTGTGACAAACCTTCAGCAAAAGTGATGGGAACACTCCACCCTCTTCATGTTCCTAAGTAAAGAACAGATGCCTGTCTGGGAAATCTGCTTTAGGTAAACTGAAGCTATCAGCTTCAGTAGAGGTAACTGGGTGAATTGTGAAAATGAGCAACATGCTCTGATGACATGATCTATGACTCCATTGGTCTTAAATCTACATTAACCATAACAAAAAAATCATGTCATTAACATAATTAATCATTTACAGGTAATTAACAAAGTCCAAAAGAAACCAGCCACAGCTGCTATCTCAAAATTCACTCCATAGTAGAAACTATAGAAATAGGAAAGCAACAATTTCTCTTCCTACTGCTTTCTTTCATTTCTCACAGCATGAGGATATGAACATTGTTGCCTGCCAAAAAAACTGTGGACAGTTGGCTTGGGTAAGAGGGACCGAGTGCTCATGCTCTTTGGTTCTAGTCAGAAGGAAGAAAAAATGTTTATATAAGTCCAGGCAAGAAAAATACTTACGCACTGCTGAACAGGTATTGAGAAATTATTATGACTGAGAAATTAAGACAAACTTAGCAAAACAAATTTCTACATTCAAAACAATCAACTCTTTGGAGATTTTCTCTCAGTCACATATGATCTAAAGGTAATTTTTAAACAACACATAAATCAGCACTACTCCTCTCTGCAGCGCTGGAGCAGAGCAACCTGCAGAACCAGCTCTTCTCTGCACAGAACGCAGGCACATGCACTATGGATCCACTTCTCTGGAAACACAAACATAGGCAAGTCACTACCTACCTACAGATGGTTCAGGGATGCTGCAAAGCAGTAGTTAAATAATGGCCCAATAAAGGCAAAATGGATATGATAAATGTGTGAGTGGGATTACTACCATGGTTGACTGGAATAGTAGGGGACTGATCTCAGTGAAGGAGACCTTTCTTCTTATGTGTTCCTAAGGCAACTCTTTTCCTCCAGGTTTTTATTAACTTTTTCCTCATAGAACTTGTATTTTGGGATGTATTTCAGCCATTCTGGTTCTTTAGCATGGACAGAAAAGAAAAAACTCAATCACCTCTATAATTAGAGAACAGGTGAGATTAATGGAAGGACTATAGACAAGGAAACATGCTTCTTATCTCCTGATTTCATTGAGGCCCCAAGGTGCAGGCAAATGAAGACGACAGCGCACTTTCTGTCTTCCTATTCTGACTTTCAGTTGGCCATTGAAAACATACCAGAAACAAATTCTGCTACTGCAGATCTACAGGCAGGAGTTCCCAGCTCTTGGCATCTGAATTTGAACTCAGACATAGCTAGGCCCTTACATTCCTTGCCATGCACATGCAAGATAAAGCCAGATCAATTAATCAATAACATTTTTACTTTTCTAGAGATAGGATTTCCTATCTCTCATGGCATTTAACCAGCACACTTAACCCTTAACTGGGGATATCTGTCTCACCAGCCTTTCAGGTCCCTGCATTAAGATGAACAACTAGGTCTCAGGAGACACGAGTCCTGCTTCTTCTGTCACAGCGCTTCAGAGGAGGAAAATATTCTTAAACAAATAAAAGCAATACAGAGTAGATACTTGGGTGGTGCAAAAATGAATGCTTTCAAAAAACTTCAAGATCCTATAGACATATATTGACACTATGGTGCTGCAGAACTTTATTCTCTGTTTATGGGTATATGTGTGCATATGAGAGAATTGTTGTAAATAAAACATCAAGCATTTTTTTTCATGTAAATACTACATACACAGACATTTCTTAATCCCTTTTCTAGTTTGCATGTGTGCATGTGTGTGTACATAAAATGTACAAACTTATTCCCATGCCTTTATGAGTATCTACCTATACATTTATATAGAGCATAGATTTGATGCTTTCCCTGTGATTTCTTTTTTGCCTGCAAAATCATGATTCTCTTTCAAAAGTTAGCTACTTTTCATACTGATTCTACAGCACATTGAATCTGAAATAGCAGCATAATTAAATTCAAGTATATCTGTGCCAATGTTTTCTTCTTAATGAAAAGCAACACAGAACTTTACCAGTATCAGTCTTCCTGAAATAGGCTTTTAGTGCAGAGGGGTTCACAGGCATCTCCATGAGCCAGAAAATACTCCTTCACACAGCATGTGAGAAAGTCATATTCTCTGTCTTTACTCTCTTCCACCCCATGCAACTAGACTGATTTGATACTATAATCCCTGTATTTCTACAGGGAATATAAATCTGGAGTGAAGTTTCTGAGCTAGGCAAGACAAGTGAAACATGTAAGTCCAAGACAGTCAGGCTAAGATCCCTCTGTATTCAATGGGGAACATCACAGAGGGCAACTCACATCATCCTCGTACAAGCCCTAAGGTGGCTTACGAGTGCCGTCCATCAGAGATGCCTACATTGCTCCTCAAGGCTATAAAGGGAGCCTAGGGGTAAAATGTGACATTCAGAGGCAAATAGACACTCCGAAGTTTTACTCATGGTTCCCAGAATTCTCACCACTCTCTCCTTCTGAAACGAATTCACATACAGCTGGTAACCTGGCAGACTATATAAATCGCATCCTTCAACTCTGAAAATACTACAGAAGGGAACAAGCTGGAAAAAACTCCAGAACTATTTAGCCTAATTTAATATTTCTTACTACTTTAAATTGCGAGTCTGAAAGGAAGCAAAGCACTTAGGACAATTCAACTGTTTTGGAAAGAAATGGGCCTAGAACACAGGGTATGTTTTGTGGATTTTAAGGTTAACTATTAGGGAATGCAGAACACAGAAATAAGATGGCAATGAAAGTAACAAAGACATTAGCTTGTTGAGGGCTATGACCTGAATGGACAGGTGTCAGTTCCATTACAGAAGAAAAATTCAGAGGTCTTATAATGAAAAGCGGTGATCTCAGACTAGCCACATTGAATACAAGCTGTCAAGAAGCAATCTCAAGCAATATATCAGCAACATAGCTGGGTGATCTCAGAGAAGCCTGAAAAAGATTCTTCTTTAAAGACTGCAGGAGGAATATTTATTGAAAGGTACAAGAACAACATACTCAACTCTGAAAGATCAGTTCTCAAAGCTTCAACACATGTAGGTGGCAATCAACTAAACAGAGCAATGAACAAGAACACAGATCTCCCTTTGGAAATGCTGCACAGAAGTGTGAAGTAGGAGGAATGAATCTCAGAGCAGATCTTCAGGAAATTTCATGTTGCCTTGGAAAAGTTTAGTCTGTGGAGGTCACTGAGCAGCTGATGAGAAGTCTGAAGTAAAGTGGTGCAAGTAAAAGACGAATTAGGTAAAAAGGGGAGTTGCACAGTGTGAAATCACTGGGGGAAACTAAGGCTAATAAATTCTCGACCTCTGGAAAACCAAGTTTCATGACAACTTAATGATCTGTACTACTGCTCATCACGTGAAAAATCAGCAACAGTAAAATCCCTCAGGGATAACAGGCACATCTTATCTTCCAAGAATCACATTTGCTAACCTTTGCATACATTATGGCTTTCCATAAATTGCATTGGCAAATGCACAAGTAAACATATTGATGAGTTCTTGATTGTCTGACATGGGCAATTTCTTTTTCAAAAAGAAACAGATAAACCACAAAAACACTTGAGATGCAAAGTTGTACCAGCATCTTTGATCTTTAATGTCTTTTCCAGTTGTCATAAAAAACTTCAGTCCTCTCTCTCATGAGATGAACTCTTCTCAGGTCCTAAAGATCTGAACTCAAACACTCAGAACAGCATTATGATTTGCAGTCTATTTTGCTGAACTACGCTTTCTCTGTGACTTAGGGTTTGGGGTTTTGTGATTAAAATTGCCTTTTAGTTCAATCATGTAAAATAACTGCAGAAAAATCAATTGTGTATAAGGAAAAGAAACTCAGAGGAGTGAATTTTTATTGTTTTGAAAATTTAGTGGGATTAGAAAAAACAACAGACCTGTCCTCAGTGCAACAATCAGCAGGTTTCTGAGGAAAGTCCTTGAGAGTTAATGCTTTAACCTGGAAAACAACCAACTTCAAGCTATGTTTTTCCAGCGATAACAGTTGAGGTCCATATGCTACTCACTGCTCATACTGAAAAATAACTTAAGTATTCATTGAGGCAGGAATTAGAAGCCAGGTCTCCGCCTTTTAACCAACAGGTAACCCAATGAATAGGTAAAATACCTTCCCTACTACACTGTAGAATTAGATTAATATTTGTGCTTATACACATTTACTACTGCCTAACAAAGCAATCTGAAATGGAGCATTAGCAGCACAAGAGGCTGAACACTTCTCATGCTACAGCATTTTAGAGCCTAATTACTAAAATCTTCTTCAAGGTAGTACAAGTTTGTATCTTCTGAGCCACAGAGGGGAACTGAACCTGAGTGTCATGTCCAGAGTGAAAACAGTATTGAGTGGGATACTGGATAAAAAAGCTATCTGTAGATTGCCTTTTTTACCACCTAAAATCGTTAAGAAAGTAAGGCTTGAATGTGCACCTGAAAGGAGGTTCAAATCTGCAGCCATTTGTGAAGGAAGGCATTTGCCCATGCACAGAACCTAGGCAGATCATAAACCACAATCCTTCCTCTTTGGCACGTCCAACTCATTAAGCTAGCGAAGCGGGTGCGCTGGCTTCTGTGCCTCTGACAGTGAGCACACTGTTCTCTAGTGTAAGGAGTACCTCACCTGACCTCAACACACCAAAATTAGGCACTGCAATCTGGAGTTGCAAAGTATAACCCTATGGCTAGAAGCCGAGTCCTTAAAAGACTGGCCATGATAAAAAATGAAGCTATGTTAGGAAATAGGTTCCCTGCTAAAGGCTCAACTATTCAATCATCTTTGGTCTCCTTTCAGAGACACTCACCAAAATAGCTATAACCATACCTGATGGTTCCCTTCTGTGGCTGTAGCTGTAAAAATACGCATTATTTTACTGATCTTCGAGGGCAAGATCTCTCATTTGCATTCCTGACACATCTCACCTGCACAGTCCACAAAATGCATTCATTCGCAGACAACAAAACAGCAGAAGGAGGCTTTCTTCAATGTGCATTCCCTTCTGAGCACAGGGGGAGTCCTCCAAATATTTCATCAGTTTCTCAAAGAAAAGGCCCACCCTCTACCAGAAGAGACATATTCTACTGCATTTTATTGTTAGGCAGTCTTCTGTATTTAACACACATTATTTATTTATATGAACTTCTTTCTCCATCCCCCCTACCAAGCCTCTTGGAGTGCTGGATAAACAACTTTACAACAAAAACAACATAAAAGCAGAAGGACAAAATCTTTAAGAGCAAAATAAACAATTGTCACCAGAACTAAGAATGAGACAGGAAACAGAAATGAAAATAACCAAACCCCAGGGGGGCAGGGAGAAACACAGCATTTTGGTTTTTTTTAAAGAGAAGTCAGGCTGGTACAATAGATAGAAAGGATGAAAATGAAGGGATAGAAAGGTGGATAAAACACCCAAGCAGGGAGACCCCATATCTGAGACTGGCCAAAACAAACACTTCAAGACCCACAGTTAGATGATAAACTGGGAATACCAAAAAGGCCATGCCCTTGTTTTAATTCAAGATTCTTGAACACTCACTATATACATCACAACCACTTATGACTTAAAACAAACCCATTCAGGCAAATTTTGGCAGGATTGCTTGTGACACCTCTCAGAAAAATGCATTACTTCAGATGGTCTAAGGGAATGAGCCTAGCAGATTCTGTGTATCATGCTACAAAATTTCATCTGCTTCATGAAAGACACACATGGAGGGGAAAAAAACCTTTCTTTAAACTTGCTTAGGTAACTACAAAATCTCAAGAATGTCTGCCATGCTCTCTAGACTAATAGAGTACTCAGACAACATTTAGCTACAGGGACTTCTCTATCCTCTATTTCTTTTCCTCTCTTTCACTCTGAGTGGTTTCAACTTTTTTCTTTTCTCTGTATTCTACCCAGATTTCTTAATCAGTTCAGATTAAACATTACTTGAAGTTAGATCAAGGTTCCAAACTTTTTTTTGTTTGTTGAAAATAACAGAGTGACTTTTCCAACTTCCTTTTCAATAATTCATTCTCCGACAACTTATTTGTTTTATATCTGTGGCCTTGTCATTAATATAAAAACTTCATAAGCTAATTATGGTAAAAAGTAGGATTAGTTATCTACTATGAAATTAATTTCATGACTACAAGCTCTTGGTCACCTCTGATGTCTGCAATACACACTGGAGAGTGAAAACAGATATGCATGCATTTTACAGTTGCATCATTTGATATGAAAGGCTTTTGATGCTATCAGGTTAGCCCATTTATAGACACTAGAGGAAATCCTGAGACACTAGAGGTTTCTTTTGCAAATGTTGTAAACACTGATGGCACTTACCCTAAACAGAGGAGATATCCTCCCTTGAGAAAGGGAGTGCTCCTTATTGACTTTCACAAACAACAGCAGTAACTGCAGCAAATAGAAAGTTATCTTGGCTTGGGGTCAAACAGATCAAGTTTCTTTTCCTATAAACCCAGTAGTCTGGCTGGTCTTTTGGCTCCAGAACAGTTACATAAAGAGCAGTTAAAAATTAAATTTGGTTTTTTTAAAATATTCTTGGTGATATCTGAAATTGGCTGACACCTTATTGTTACCAATGCTAAATCTATCAATCTTGCTTAAGACTTACACTGTAGATATTTAGAGTACATTCTGATTTAGGTATATTCCAAAATTCCTGCATCTTCAAAAAACTGAGCATACAACTGTCTAACAGGGCCTTATGTTGAATTAATGGCTAACACACATACTCCTCATGGCTTGGAAAGACTTGTTATGTCAGCATTTTTGTCTTTTCTTCTTGTAGCAATGACTGGTGATTACTTGAACATAGAGTGCCTGCTACTACAGCAGTAACTTATTTGGATTGTGATTTCCAAGACGTAAATATGCCTCAAGGCTTGGAATGTAGATACAAGTTTAATAAATACAGAAATGAACCCAGTACACAAACTTTTACAGATGAGTTCTTTACAGATTTCAAGGCAATGCCATCAGTAGACAGAAAAAATTATGAGCTGTCTCCCTGGGCCTGGGAGCTCTGCCAGAGCCTCAAAACAGTATTTCAATGGTTCAGCATGCTAGTGACTTTGGGTTAGGAGTGAGCTGAACATTGAGAACACTTGCTCTGTACCTCAATACATGCTATATTTAAAAGAATTAGGCAGTTAACAAATTAAGTAAGATTAGTAGATCTAGCAACATACTACTGGAACACATAAAATTATTTTCAACTCCGATTAATATGACAACTTGAGCACTTTGACTGACATGGGAGAAGAGATCTGAACACTAAACCATAGCTCCAAGGTTTAAAAACAATGGTTATATTATTTCCTATGGAAAATTCCCAAATTTAAAATAAAGATAAAACTCTAAACAAGATACAATACTGGAAAGAAAAGTGGAAAGAACTTTCTTATGTCCAATAAAACTTTCTTTACTTTTTTTCCTGAATGTTATTATAGTCTACATAAGTACCGGCATACCAGCATATGCTATAGAAAATACCTGTTGAATACACATGTAACAGGTTTAAATATTCCTCCAGTGAAAATGACTAAAAAAGTTCTGTTAATACAGGAAAATTAGCATCAATATGCATTTAATCAGTGGGCAGGGGGGAGGAGAAGTTAAATGAAGAACTATGCAGATTTCCCTTTATCAAAATTGTTTCTTCACCAAACTTTGTACACATACTATGAAGCAGAACCAAACCTTTTCATAATATGCTTTCAGATAGCAGGTGCCCACAGTGGCGATGTGCTGCTGCCGGAGCAGCAGCCAGCCACAGCAGCAGCAGAGGGCACGTCTTCCTCTGAGAAATTCATAACACAACTTTCCTCCGCCACAAAGCACCAAGATTTCAGCACACCTAAGGAACATGCTCCGCCTTTGCAGCAGATCTGCCCATGTGCACCATGACACATTCAAAATTAATCAGAATTCATGAGTTACGTACACTATGACTATGCTTTGCATTTTCCAGTGGATCTGGCCCTTCAGATTACTTTTAAAACCAATGACCCCAACACTAACAAATTTTTCAGATATTCCAAATTATTTCTTAGGCTTACTTTTGCCTGGTTTTTGGCTTACTGCCTTTCTCACTACCTTTGAGTCAATCTCACATCAGATATAGAAAGAAAAGATTTTCTATTGTCTGCAGTATATGAGAAGACAACAAGTAGTCCTTACTTGCTAAGGGGCCTGAGGCATGTAAATGAAGTTACATTAACTTCAAGACTTACACACTGCTGTTAGTCACAAACAGCTTGCCTAGTCTAGCATGCATTTGTACTCTCTCAGCATTATCACTCCACACAAATAAACAGATGTAACTCATGCCAGTGCTGAACTATGGAACATCTAACTCTCTTCTGAGCCTTCGTTAGCTGTTGGCATGTAAGAGCCAGACTTGCTGGCAAGGCCAGATGAGGGAACTGAGCAACCTCACTCAAGCCATGGAGAAACAGTTTTAAATCCCTGATCAGTTAGAGGAAGTTCAAAGACCTTTATCTGTAACAGCATCCCAACTGTGAGCAGCTCAATGATCTGAAGCTGGCCTGTTCTCAACCCACACTAGCAGAATAGACTGTGAACGCAGTCCACATGGAATGCTTGATTACATTCACTGGGACACTGTACCTTATGAGCTCAGGTCAGGCCCCTCAAATCAGACAAATATGCGTTACAAATTCATTGTTCCCTGACTATTCAGTAGAAGACTGAAGAATTCACTTGAGTAAAATTGGGACCTCTTCTGGTTCTTGCTCCTTGACATCGCAAGCATTCCCACTATTCCTCTTGTTATCTTAAATCCTCCAGACTGAGAATTTCTAGTGGGAGTGACATTTTTTCTTCTTACTATTGCCCGCTGCTTTTTTTATCATCTAGCGTCTTGTCATGCAAGTGGGGTGCAGCTCTGTAGAAATCAGTAGAGTATTTCTAAAATACAGTCCACATGGGACTGGAATCAGGCTTTTTTCTGTAGTATTTTTATGGCTTAATCTTTTCAAGCCCAAATCAAATATTCTCAGATCATTCTCATAGAATACCTATCATCTCTAGCAGTATAAAAACAGTTGCATGCTACCAATCCCTTGAGATGATGAAAAATCCACCATCGAATATCCTTGCTCACATCTTCAATAAAATATTTTTAAACACTTTCATTGTTATTATTAGTAACAGCCATTTGTAATGTGATTCCTACTCATTGATCAGGACCCTGCTGTGCACGGCACAGCTATGCCAAACATCCCTGTACCAAAGACTTCATAATTAAAATATGAGATGAGAAACCGCACGTCAATACAGAGGAAGCACAAGGAAAGAATAAAAGATTTATCTTCCACAATTATGTAAGTGGTGGTTTAGGAAAGGAGAAGAAAGCTTGCAAGAAGTATTGAGAAATAACTGTATGCAAGCAAAGAACAAGCACCGAATGTACAATCTGTGGTTTTACAGGTGTTTTCTGTAACATGTAATTGTGACAATGAGAGGAAAGTCAGTACTATATCAAAGTACAAGATGTCACTGCTGTCTTGTTTTCATTTCTCTATTGCCAGTTGCTCAACTTTGGATTAATTTTCCTGTTGCTATATTTGACTTTAGCAATGTTTTAATTCTCAGGGCAAAGCTTTCCATTTTGTTTTCTCACGAATATCCTTTCCTTTTTTTCTGTACATTGCTTTTATAACTAAACAATATACAACAAGGTTTTAGAATCCCATCTTATTTAAAAGATTAACACCAAAGAATAATGAAAATTGTGGATGACTGAAATAATTTAATATAAACTTGAGAAAATATACACTATGAGAGAACTGTATAAACGTCATTTTCTGCCACTTGCAACTTCTTGCGTGACGAAAAAATGTCTCATTTCATTATTTTCTATGGGGTTTTGTCCACAATATTATCTTGGAATTGCTTACTTTTTGCGTTTTTTCACATTGAAATCCACCCATCCATTTCCAGTGAGAGTTTTGATTAAATTAACATGTTTCTCTCTTTGCTTTTTTCTTTTTCCCAAGAAAGTGCAGAACTTACTGAACTATATCATGCTACTACAGGAAATCTACTTTGGATTCACATTTCAAGGACAGATCAGTACACAGATGCTATATATTGGTTATGGACAGGATAATTTTTAATAGTTTCCTCAAAACTTGCATACATTTGCAGATCTGTACTTAGTCCCACGAAGGCAGACAGTTTGTATAAAACACTGCTTGCTGAAAATACTATTGCTTTTTCTATGTGGGCCTAATATACAGAGTTGCATGCGATAAGGTTTGTATCACACAGGAAAAAGCTACTTGTTTGCTTTAGTGAACATCTTCTATTCCACCTCCAGTACTACTGTTACGTCAAGAACTGCTAAGAAGAAATACAGCATATATTATACACTAGTACTTGTTGATGTGCTTGGATAATTTTATATTGCAACTTATATTTTACACTGTAAACATGTCCCTGCTCTCATTTGCATTACTCTTTCCAGTTCCTCTCTACAAGTGAAATGCTAATTTCTTACTTGCATCAGGTAAGAATTGCTTTTGGGGTAAAAGCATTGACTTAAATCCCACTAATCCCTTATCTCAGAGTTTAGAAATGAGAAGTTTAAAAATGTACCAACACAGTAACACAGTAATGAAACCTTTCCACTATCAGTATTACAAATCTGTCAGATTTTTCCAGTGCAAAGATTTCACTAGTTATCATATCATTTTGCATGTAAACTGAGAACTGCTTAACAACATCTAGCAGTTGGTATTAAAAGCCATAAAGCTATCATTCCCAACATCTTCTCAGTTCTCAGAATATAGAACAATTGACTAAGGGCAGTCTCATCTCTGATGGATGAAGTCTCCTTTCTTAAGGATCTCTTCCAAACCCATCAACTTTTCTCTTTCTCCATTGCAATGCATTGGACTTCTCATCTCTCCTAATCATTAATCATTAATCATCTTCCATGGTGTGACACTTTAAGTGGATGGCTAGGAAATACTAATGCATTCACATACATAAAAGAAGAGGGACTGAGAGAAAAAACTGAGTGCGGAAAAAAGCATATTTCAACCCCTGTATTATTCACAGCGAACAGGCTTTGAGATGGAGAGTCTGTCTTTCCCTTTTCCTCTCTGCTGATGCGCAGCACTCTGTCAAATGACATGAAGTTGATAGGTAAGATACCTATTTTATCACTCAGCTGTACATTTTATAACAGTCTGTGTCTCACACCTTTAATATCTTAGCCTCATATTCCAAGGCATGGAGAGTTATCATACCTCCTGTGTCACTCTGACAGCACTGACTTACAATTGAACTCAATTTCATATCAGAAACACCTTGGTAATATCCGATTATCTAAGTCAAGTCTTCCTTAGGCATGAACTGCTTCTGCTTTCATTTTGCTTCAGCTTCTTGATGCAGATAGCAATAACCCTGAACTAAAGAAGCAGGCAACAACTGAGTCAAGTTCAGCAAGGTTTAACAACAAGGTTCAGGCTTTTCACTTGACTACAGCTGCTGCTCTGTGTGTCTCAGGTATGAAAGCATGAATAAACAGAGAGAAAAGACATTTGGTGTAGAAAAAATATGAACATATCCCTCGTTTTCACTGAAAGACACCTGGGTAAGTGAAAACAAATGATGGAAATCTATCTTCCATCAACATGTAGTCTCTCAGGTGCTAAACTGGTTAGTGAAAGTAAATTACTGATGTCAGGACTATGCTATACTGAAAACATGTCAAATGTTGAATACAACTTTTAATATTTTCCTTTCTGTCACAGTTCAATCCTGGCTCATTTACAGCAGCAAAAACTCTTGTTACGGTTTAATAAAAAATGTGGTGTATTGTTTTTCATCATTTTTCCGGTAAAAGTTCTATCACATTTATATACCTGAGAGAGCTTTCTTCATGTGTTGATTTTTTCATGAACTTAAGTCACTGCAGTAAAATCTGAACATATTCTAAAACACCGTGCACAATGACCCAGTTCACTTGCTCAGCGGTCAATGCGATTATCAACAAATGTTCAGCCAAGAAAAGCATTTCTATCCTTTCTAGCTTATATGTCACCAAGATCCAACAAGAATCATATGAAACAAAGTACATAATCATTCAGTAAGACTTTTTTCCTGTTTTGTTACTCTAATTCAGCAGAAATAGTGGGGCCAAGTAAAGACGTTCACTGAACGAGTTTTTTTTCTACCAAGCGCTCTTCAGTAATTGCTTGGCTTGCCTATGTCACTGCTGCGGTCTCCTGCTCAAGCGCTAGCCAATCCTCTAATGGTTTAGCTTCAGAGAGCAGGACAAAGAGGATTAATTATTATAGCATGGTTCCAGGCATTAGTAAGGAGCATTGGTATGAAGCACTATTTTCCTCCATATGAATGTACCCATATTTCATCTGTTGATAATTTTTGTGTGTCAATGCTTTCTATGATTAGAAAAAAGCCCCCCCAACTTCTACTTTTCAAATATAGCAGATTTTTAACTTGTGCATATGTTATTACTCACACTATAAAGTTTAAAAGTCCTGGTTAAATACTGTGCATTGTTTCTCAGAATCGTGGTCTGGGTTTATAATACTACTTTGAAAAGATGATGCTAATTTAGGGTCTTTATCTATACATTCTTATATATGTAAGGAAGTGTATTCATGGAAATTACTTTGGTAGAATTGAGTAAAGACCACAAGATCTTGCCCTGCTCCCCTCACCACAAAGATTAATTTCACTGAATGAAGGGCTGACAAAACTGTACCACATACGTCCCTGCAAGCCAGCAGCACAAGACAGTCATTTAAAATAAAAAGGTCAGTGAAAACCCAGTGTGGCAGTTGGTTCAGGTCACCGACTGCTGTCCTTTTCTCTCCAGCTCTAAGGCCCAGCACGCACACATACACTTGGCTATTCAGTGAACCTAGATTCTGATGAATGTGTCCTTCAAACTCAGTTCTCAAAAAATCTTTCAGAGTAGAAAAATAACGCTGTTCTCCTACAGTCCTGTACTGCACCTCTGAATTCAGGGAAGGAGGAAATCGGGTTTTGTCTCAGTATCACAAGCAGTGTCATACGTATTAGTGTGGGAGTCCAAGAAATGAAAGAATAGTAACATCAGTACCTGTACCTTCACTGACCTACCTATAGCCTGTCATTTAGAGACCTCACTATATGTTCCAACAATATCACATATTTCATCATGATTTAAAAACTACAACCATGTAACTTTATTATGTGCCTGCATGCTGCCCAGGTTTTTAAGACCCATCTGGATGAAGCCTTTAGTAACTTTGTCTTACAGCTAGTTTTAAAATTGACCCTCCTTTGCACTGGAGGCCTCCTGAGGTCCCTTCCAGCTTGAAGTAGTCTGCGAATACAGCACACAAACATACACAAACACACAGGACAATCTCCTCACCAAATTCCACCTTTATAAATTCTTAGAATTTATTATGTCGTAACTCTACTGAGTTTCCAATAACCCAAACATTTGTCATATACACAGAGATATTGCTTTGAATGCAAACCCAAAACTATTGGTGTACTACTTGCATGTTAACTTCAAAATGTATCTTTGTCTGAAAGTGACACTGACTGAGAGAAAAATTATTGCATAATATGACAAGGGGCAATGGCTTTAATCTAAGAGAGGGTAGATTTAGACTAGATATTAGGAAGTTCTTCACTATGCGGGTACTAACACTGGCACAGGTTGCCCAGAGGAAGCAGTGGCTGCCCCACCCCTGGCAGTGTTCAAGGCCAGGCTGGATGGAGCTTTGAGCAACCTGCTCTAGTGGAAGCTGTCTCTGCCCATGTCCAGAAGGCTGGAACTAGATGATTGTTAAAGGCCCCTTCCAATCCAAATCATTCTATGATTCTATAATCTTCTGTCCAGTTCCCTCACTTCTTTTCCCAAGCAAGACATAAAGTCCTGGCAACACGATAATCTGCCTTATCCATTGGCTAGGCATCTAAGCCAAATAAAATAGAAAACCCCTTTTCTAGAGTACTAGGGAAATCTGTAGTGATTATCTCAGAGCAGATAGTTACACTGTGTGCTTGGACTTCAGTACCATGAACACTATACTGAAGACATGCAGGTTCTTTAGCTACTGTGAAACAAGAACAATAAAATGACCGGTGCTTACTGTAAAAGCTTTAAAACCTATTTTATGAATAAAGAAGATGTAGTTACATACTGAAAAAGAACCAAGCTAAAATTTCTGGGGTATCAGAGCAGGCTTGCAGCGCTATATATTCTGGAAAAAGCAAATTTTTTCACTTGGCCTCAATGAACATCAACATGTAAGGAATAATCAGTGGCTGAGCTCTTGCAATTCATCTTTTATAAGCATACTTGAGGGACAAATGCATAAAAGTATTATGCACTATTCCATTTTCACATTCATTAATGCCAAACCCAGAAGTTTTCAGTGACTTTCTTGCTCTGTTCAGGGCTGTGACTAATGGAGCTACCACAGCCTAATCCTCCCAACACTCATGGCTCACTTCTTCCATGCTAATGTATGTACATTAGGTATGTATGTAATGTATGATTATTTGAGAGCAAAAAGCCTACATCCCCACCTAAGCTCCACTGCTCCCTACTTTCTATTCCTTCTCATATCACAGAAGGAGTAGGTAAGTCATTCTAGCTTGAGTATGAAAACGGGAGTACCACAGTCCCAGAAACGGATCCTAACACCTATCACATACAAGATGTCTGAGAACAAGGTTTATTCCAGGCTTTGCTGCTGAACTGCCTTATGAGCATTAGGAAGTCAGTGCACTGCCACCCAGAAGCTCCATTTCTCTAAACTTATAGCTAGATTGCCACACTATAATTAGAGGTTGTCCTGGGTTCAGCAGTAGCAGACATTTTTCTCCTTCTTAGTAGCTGGTGCAGTGCTGTGTTTTTGACTTTCAGCC
>WYDI02004703.1:16341-39089 GCA_009867235.2 Psittacus erithacus
AGGGTGAATTATTTTGAGCCTGGTGGGCCCATGACACTTCAGGCCATCAGGGCAGAGATGCAACATACAGATGGACTTGTTATCAAGGAGTGGACTTAGCAATGAACACTACTGCCCAGGTTACTCACGAGTGTGAACTCTGCATACAGCCTGTCCTGCTCTGAAAGACTGTTACAACAGATGAAGCCTGACGTCATGGACCGGGTGGACTTAGCAGCTTTATAGAGATTTGTCCGTGCACTATATGTATATATATAAGAGTGATGGTATATTGAAAATGTGGGCTCTGAGCATGATATGAGTGGTATGGAATAAGGAGTGGATACTGTCCTGGGTTCAGCAGTAGCAGTCATTTTTCTCAGTAGCTGGTGCAGTTCTGTGTTTTAGATGTTTAGTTTGGGAACAGTGTTGATAACACCAATGTTTTCAGTTGCTGCTCAGTAATGTTTAGACTGAGCAAGGACTTTCTGAGCCTCATGCTCTGCCAGGGAGGAGAGGAAGCTGAGAGGAAGCAGAGACAGGGCACCTGACCCAAACCAGCCAAAGAGGTATTCCATACCACAGCACGTCATGCCCAGGATGTAACTGGTGGCAGTTACCTGGAAGGGCTGGAGATCTCTGGTGGGGTGGGGCTGTGTATCGGTCGGTGGTAAGCCGTTGTATTCTCTTCTCTTGTTATTTCCTTTATTATTATTGGTGGTAGCAGTAGTGATTTGTGTTATACCTTAGTTACTAAACTGTTTTTGTCTCAACCTGTGGGAGTTGTATTCTTCTTTATTCTCCTCCCCGTCCCTCCGGGAGCAGAGGGAAGAAGGGGGGGATGGGGGTGAGTGAACGGGCTGCGTGGCAGGGCTTAAACCATGACAGGGCCCATTCTTGGACCATACTTTTTGTCTTAGTTGAGACAAATACTTTTTAAAAATACCTTTTAAACAGCAAAGTATCTTCAAAAGAATGGATGAAATCTGCTTTAGTTGAGCACATTTGCTAAAATTTGTCAGTTAAGTATCAATCATATGAAAACATTTCTTTATTAATTTCCTAAAAGATTTTTTTTTGCTGATAACATGTTATTTGCACATTAATGCAATTTCAAATTCAACAACCTCCTTTTGATACAAAAAGCAGCAAATTCATGCATAGAGAAGAAAATAATTAAAACTAAATGGGACGGAACAAGAAAAACATATAGCTGCTTTCAGATTTTCACAATTCTGTTTTAATGGGTACCTCAAACTTCCTACAAAAACCTATCTTGTTAACTAGAATAATGTCACTCAATACTCAGGAAAACACTGTAAAACCAATTCCCAAATATGTTAAAAAAGTTGCAGATTAATCATGACTTAGCATTTATAATTATGCTATCACCCCAGCCATAATAAATTAACCTGATTTATCTAACTAAAACAATTTACAAGACACAGAATTAAGATCTTAAGATCAGGCATAGTTGTGAAACATCCTGGTTAACTGGGTCTTCAAATTAAGTGCCTCTCACTATATTTGAATCCATTGTATTTCTATTAGTTCCTGTTTAATTTCATTAGCATTCTTTGTGTTGAAAATGGATTGGATGTTTAAACTGCATTATGGTGGCATAAATATAGCCACAACATTCATTTTGCTGATGAATCTCATTAATTCCTACTGTAAGAACAGTACTGAAAAACAGCAATGCAAACTTTTCTGTTGGGACAGAAAATTGAGATCATTCTTTGATTTGGAACACCATGTTCAAGCTATATGTATCCAAATATATTTTCCAATTTTGCTTTTTCTTTACGACTCATAATAATATCATTCCTAAATATGAAAGCTAATATTACAAAGCTGCAAAGAAAAGATACAAAAAGGAAATATGTTACCCATAAATGGAGTCTAATGTAATTGATCATAAGAATGAATTTGGTATACATTTCTCTTTCATCATCTTGGAAAATATAAGGGCTTTTGGGTGACATTTAGTGTTTTGGTAGAAGCAGCTTTGATTTTGCTCTTATTCCTTCTAGATGTATTAAATGGGAAAATTTAACTTATGTAAAATCTCATGACCTGGTTCACCACCCTCAAAATTTTTTAATACATAAGCAGACACACGAGATCAGTCCTTATTTTTAAAAATGCATTTTTATAAGCTTTTCTTTGTTCTAAGTGGTTTTTAAACCGTACTTCATTGTTAATCACAATTAAGGGGAGTAAATATTATGAAAGTTTCTGCTTCTAGTCTTTAGAAGCCAACAAAATCCAACTGTTTAAATTGTGCAAGACCAAGAGATTCTAATAGTCAAGTAGGATGAATCACAAAAATATCATAACAATAGAAAGGAAAGAATGGGACTTGAGAACTAAAGATTATTCTATGCAGGTGATGTCAACTACTTTTCCTTAACCTGAAACTATGGTAGAAATCGTCCAAGTGAAAAAAAACACAGCATCAGCAGTTTGCAGGGCTCAGAATATAACCAATTTAGCTACAAGGGGAAAAAGATAATAATCCAGTCCACCAAAAAATATTTTCAAAGTAAATATCACTTATGTTGCAGCATCTTATATGGGAGAAAATGAAAAGTATTAGAAATAATGGATCAATTTGTTATAGACAAGCACAGGGGAAAAAAGCAAAAAGCCATCATGGTTTTATAACCTCCCATATTGTTTTGGATAGTACTTAAATGGAACATATTTTTTTGCATATAAAACCACTCTCTGGTTTCAAAGACACAAGTACTGCTACAGTGATATTTTGAAAGTATATCCTCACATGCTTGGTTTTATGTTTTCTGCAAGCTCCTTGATAGTCTTACCCTACAGTCTTACTCAGCACCTTTAATACTGCCTTTCAGAAGATTTCATTTTATTCATTGGTATTTTCTGTGTATCACTACTGCATGTGCAGGATGGATGTGCAGTGGCAAAGTACTATGAGCAAAGGGAATTCATTCTGTACTCTTAGATATTTCTTGCATATTTACGTGTCATGCAAAATTTATTAAAATAATCTAAACTCTGGTCACTTATAAGCACCCTTAAAAAAATCCCAACTGGCAACAAGAACATTTCCTTTTTCTCCACTGAAGTAAGTAATTTCTTCTTTTTCAGAAAGCTCTACTAATGTCACTGATGGAAGGATGGCTCCTGAGTTATGAACAGCCACTCTACCCATTTCAAACCTAATTGCACTGAAGCCCTGAAAAGCCACAGAGAGAGCATTATATTACTAGGAAAGTAGTTGCTTGCATTTGTCAGTAGTCTTACACCTTAAGATCCAGAGGTCTGGCAAGTGAAAGCTGTTATAAGTAATTGAACTGAAACAAAAAGGTCTCTTTGAAGGCTAAAGTATAAAACACTTGGTAAGATTGGACTCTGACGCTTTAATGTTCATAAGATTAGTCTGACACTCAGTGTTCAGTGCAAAGCATGCAAAAGAAGAAAAAAAATATTTACTACTTATCTCAACACTAGAAAACTGAGAAATGTTAACCTGATATATATTATATTCACTGAAAATCAGTTGTCCTTGTATAAAATGTCATGTGGTGAAGTATTTTCTGAAACCAATGACAGTACTCTCAATGAACTCAGAAGGCCCACAACCTCATCAGTCTCAGTGTCCAAAGGGTGGTTATGGCTTTTACTTCTAAATTTCCTCACCTCTGGAAACTAACCATTGTGTACTAGTCTTTGCCTGGTGTACATATCATAGTTACTACACTTAAAAAAAAAAATAAAATACTGCCTTGGAGGCTGAAATCAGTTTGATGGATCGATTACTGTTTTTTTAGATGGTCTATTAGCAATTCCAGTTTTTCTAAGCAATATGAATATTTGAACATATAAGAGAAAAAAGCTTATTATCCTTTGTTGTAGACATTCCATCTTGTTATGCAAGGTCTCTTTACATTCTGCTTTCTTAGGCTGAGAATTTGAAAAAGATTCGCTGAATGCAAGCATTCCTAATGCCATTTTATTGGATTTTTTATTTAATAGATGTCACGTATTACAGTATATTGCACAAAGCAAAAAAAAACCCCAACTTTTAAAAATGCATTGAAGTTACAAACCAGTAAGTTTGCTTGATTTCTAACCCAGCACTTACCTTTGCATTGCTTTTTACATTGCAAAATCAATAACTGGACACTATATGAAAACAGAGAGCAGCATATGCAATGAAATGAGAAAAACTATAGAATTTTCATAAAAAGTTACACATTACAAGATACCTTTTGCTAACATACTGATAACCTTGTCTCTAAGGGCTTTTAGGCCATTTCTTATTAACCCTTAGTAAGCATTTATAAGACACAGTCCATTGCAGCAAATTCCTCTTATTGATCTCCCCTGCCGCGTTTTTAACCTTTTGCAATGCATTAAATTCCTTTTTTCTGTAGATGTACAAGACCCTTTTCAATTACTTTTGTTACTGCTATTGCAATAGCATGTCCAATATCGGTGCAAAACATGCAATAGTCTAAGAAAGCACTGTCAACATACAGGATACTTTACCATGACTGAGCTTATTCCCATTTCTAATTATTTCAGTAGGAGAATCCTTACTGTTTTATATCTTACTATTGTCTGCATAATATTTTGATGTTTTAAATTCAAATCAATTATAAAAACATGTATCTTAATATCTGCTGCCTACAGTGTCTAGGCTTTCTATTTTTTCTGGTTTTTATGAAGAAAATATGGATTTTGCAATACTAACTTAGATATACAAAGGGCTCAGATGAAAAAATAATACAGTTCTCAGACTAAGCACTCCATTTAGTTGTTTTCAGCTTTAAAGGTGATATAGGTAATAGTTGGAAAATCAACTGGGTTCTTCACATCTACTTATAATCATCAGATCAAAACAATATTATTTAAACTGAGACTGCAAACAAATCCCATCTCTTTGCTTTTCCTGTCCTAGTTTCTAACAAATCCCAACAGAAATAAGGTCCTTTATATTAACAAGAAGAAAAAAGTATCTTCCATTTGTGAATGATCCTGAATAGCTAAGAGTGTGACCAGTGGGTAATGACAGGCTTCAGTGCCACACACACAGTTACCAGAATCTTGCAAAATCAGCCTTCTGAATCTAGTTCAGTTTTTTAAGTATCTTAATAATATATCAATACACTTTGGTTTACAATGCAGTGCAACTCTGTTGTTTATATGTTATCATTCAAAGTAAAAGAATTTTTATAATTATAGGAGAAAACATACCTAGGAGTACTTTCTATGTGCTATATTTTCATATAAAATACATTTTTCATTCTTACAAAAGACAATGAAGTCTCGTTTTGATAAGCAGGTAACTAAAATCTTTCAGTTTTTCAATGGCTTCTTTTATTGTGCCTTAATAATTTCTTTGGAATTATATGTGTTCATTCATAATTACCTTGCCTAGCTATCTGTTCTTAAAGGATATCTCCCATGTTTAGAAATGCCTATTCAAGCATTCTTCAATTTAAGCCATATTCTCATTGGCTTATCAAACTCCAAATTTCTTTAACTTTTATAAGGAAAGATCAGACCTATTTCCTACCTAGGATAGCCTAAAGACCGAATCTCAATCTGTTCAATATTTTCTAATACATTCTGTGGAACCAGAAAATTCCCAAATTCTTACTACATCTGGTACATATCTTGAAATTTCTTTGGTTTTGTCTTCTCTAGAATCTGTTAATTCTTGAAATATATGGCTGTTTCTTCAAAATATAGTAGCTGTTCATGATCTACTTGGTTTTTCTCAGTGTTTCATGTGCTGCAGCACCCTCCCAGATGGTCTATTATTCTTAGCATCTCTAATGCCTAAGAAAAGAAAAGAGCAAAGAAAAATATTTGCTGGATCACCAGGAATGTCTGGATGTACTTTTCAACTTGCTAGCGCAAGTGCTCTTAGCTACATGTTGTTAAAGACTATCAACCAAGGAATCTACTATCATTCTAGGACATAATGTGTGTGACTGCAAAAAAGAAAGAAATATAATCTAATAATGAGATCCTGTCTCAGAAGAATGTGCCTTGTTGTGCTGGTCAGTGTAGTGGGCCACTGAAAAGACACTGTGAGAAGAAAGTGACTTTGAGCAGAATCTAGACAGAGTATAACCACAGACCTGGATTGTAGACACCATGAAGAACCACTGTATAACCTGTACTGTGACAGTTGCTGACTTGTTCCAGTAGTAATGTATAGAAACATACCACTGTAACTGAACCTTGGTGACCACTGAATGAACTTTGATAATTAACTGTAATGGAGAAGCCCATACATGGTTCCCAAACAGTACATGTGGATGACACTATCTATAGACCTTGTCTTGGCCTGACATTAAACAGCATACCCACGTGTAACAATCCTTCACCTTGCAGCAGAAATGATTGATAGATTTGTTTACCTCTAAGAAAATCCTGCATATCTGTAAGGACCACAGTGGTGACACATCTTACCATGGACAGGATCTGTACAGTGTGCCAAAATTAACCTGAAAGGGCTTGTCTGATGCTGCAGAAATGAGCATTCACCAGTATCACCAGGGACATCAGGTTGATATTACCTTTTCTATTGCTTCTACTAACATCAGAAGGGACATAGATCATTATTACCTTTTCTACCACTTTATTGCTGTCACCTTTTCTATGATTTCTGTGCTTTGCTCAATAAACTAGTTAATTAGCCATGAGTGTCCATGCCTTTCTCCTTAAGATCCATAAAGAACCAGTACCTACACAGTGCAAAACAGGGGGGCCTATAAGGAGGCCTATAATGGAGTATGCACAGATAGAGTTACTACAGAGGAGACATTAGAATAAGTTACCTTGGAGCAATAGGCTGATCCACTGGAGCCCTAAGAAGTGCTTACAAAAAAAGAGTAGATCTACTCTTATTATGTTCTGTCATGGTTTAAGCCCAGCCATGCAGTCTCTCACTCACTCCCCCCCCTTCCTCCCTCAGCTCCCGGAGGGATGAGAAGGAGAATCGAAAGAATACAACTCCCACAGGTTGAGATAAGAACAGTCCAGTAACTAAGGTATAACACAGACGACTGCTGCTACCACCAATAATAAAAATTACAAGGGAAATAACAAGAGAATACAACCACCGACCGATACCCAGCCCCACCCCTGCAGTGATCTAACACTTCTGGGTAACTGCCCGTTACATCCTGGGCATGACGTGCTTTGATATGGAATACCTTTTTGGCTAATTTGGGTCTGGTGTCCTGTCTGCTTCCCCTCCTCTCTGGCACAGCATGAGGCTCAGAAAGTCCTTGGTCAGTCTAAACATTCTGAGCAGTAGCTAGAAACGTTGGTGTTAGCAGTGCTGTTCCCAGGCTGAAAGTCAAAAACACAGCACTGCACCAGCTACCAAGGGGAAAAAATGACTGCTACTGCTGAACCTAGGACATGTTCAGAGAATGAAACCTACCAATTCATATCATAAAAATAGATGTTAGTGTTTTGTTGCCTAGGTAGACCTACAGTCATGCATCTTTGGAGGAATGAGTTGGATTTCAGTGTTTAATAAATCTGAATCCATTGCCACCAGCTTTCGTATTACCTTCAAGCATTGTGTTAGGGACTCTCTACATGAGAAGTTACTGGGGAACTGCCTTTCTCCAGCTGCTTTTCCAATTAACTCCGTGTTTGAAACCTTCTGTTTCAGGAATAAGAGAGACAATTGGAATCAGAAATTTTCTGGAATCAGAGAAACTGCAGACAGACTTAATCAAGATCAGTTAAGAAGTTTAATTTGCACAGGAATTACGAATCTTAGAATCATAGAATCATAGAATCATAGAATCATAGAATAATTAGGGTTGGAAAGGACCTTAAGATCATCTAGCTCCAACCCTCCTATGATGGGCAGGGAATCTTAAGTCATAGTTTGAAGGCAATGGAGTTACAATGAACTTGGGTGAAAATGAAGTTTCCTCTCTGATAAAACTGCTCAAGAATGATTTACATTTGTTAATATTTTCTCTATTGTAATTATTCCCTTTTCTCATTAAAAAAAAAAACAAACCCAAAGCTTTTATAATTCTTATCTCCTATTATCTCCCTTATCACCTTATTTAGTATTCAAAGCTACTGCTTAGAAGAGAAAATTTTGGGGTTTTATATACATAACCAAATTACAGATGTTAAATGAGTTACAAAATCTTTGTTCCATGACAAACAACTTATTCCAGCTTCATCTGATATATCCATAGAATACTTTATTGGATCACTTATTCCAGTTTTAATTATTTGTTATTACCATATTTTTGTAGGTATTAAACTTGCCAAGCACTTGATGCTTAATGTAAGTACAAGAAATAGTGCTTGTCCTTTCAAAACACTATGTTTTCCATCATTAGTTAATTCATATCCTTGTACAGCCTCCTGAAGTAGAGCTATGTTTCCTTCTTAGTACTGCTAACTAAAGAGACCGTTTGTTACTTTCCTGTGAAAATTGAATTTTATCAAAATACAATGTTTGTGATTATGCAAAATTGTTTGTTTTTACAAAGAGGCTTGAGAAAGAGCCAAAGATACTGAAAATGGACTTTCACAAATATGTGGGCAATGCTGACTGAAGAAGTGAAGCTACAATAAGCCAGATTTTTCATAATCTGTGGACAAATTATGAAATGGGGATTCAGACTAGTTTCCAGAATGTTTGCAATTGATTTCCATGGCTTTCAGGTCAACCTTTCTTTATGGATGTCTGTATATAAGGCAGAATTCTTGTGGATCCACCATTTCAGATTTGCAAAGGCATAGTTTCCTCCCTCCCACACGAGTTTCTCTTGGGATGTTTCTGATTTTGTCTTACATGTGAAACCAGGGGTTAAAATGTGGATCTTTTCTATTCCTGACCTTATTCACTTAAGCCTTACATATTTTTAAAAAACTGTATATATTGCTGTTGAGAAGGAGGGGAGAAACTGCTCCCATACTGGCCTTCTCCCTTTGGTTGAAGCATGACATATCTGGTCAATAACTCCATTCACAAAGCAAAATCTTTTATGCAAGGCTTTTTCTCTCATTTCAATCATCATGTAGAATGGCAGCTAGCAGTTCATAGAGGAAGGTAGGATTATCTGAGACCAGAGGAAAGGAGAGAGAGCAAAACAAAAAAAAGAAGCAAAGAAGAAAATACAGAGAGCAAGTGAGAAGGGAGAAAGGAGAAGGAGAAAGAGCAATAAAAGGGTAGAAGAGGAAGGGTAAGAGAGAAAAGACAACCAGTCAATGAGTGTCTTATGATAAGCAGCCACAAAACATACAGTAGTTTTGACAAAGCTGAGCTAGAATGAGAAAATGAAAGAATGTAATGTCCATAGTCTTAGCTACCCTTTATCTATTTTTATATTCAGTTTAGCTGAGCTAGTGCTGACCACAGTTTAACTGTAAGAACAAGCAGTAATAAACCAACGTCAGAAAGCATTCTTTTGTCTGGGATTAATTCCAGACCTGTTCACCTAAACTGATTTTTTAGATCTATTTGCTGAAATAGTGCATTTCAAGTGTACGTATAAACCTTGTCTGATATTTAACAGCAGATTTTCAGAATGTGCAACTATCACATGGGTTCCTCAAAGGAATTTTGAAGAAATGCTGAATGTTATGAAACTTTGTCAATCTAAACAATAAGCAGAAAAACAAAACAAAACAAAACACCAAACTTCTTTAAAATAAAGATATCTTTACACTGAAGAAAAATGAATTGTGAAATTGCCATTGAATCATTATTCATATTTAACTCCATCTGTGAAATAGATAGCTAGAAAGATGCAAATGAAAAGTCATTTGTTTCTCTTCTGTCTGGTAATTTATATAGTGATTTACTTTGTAACAAAACCCTGCTGGCTCAGAGTACTAGTATTCCTAATGGTTTTGCTGAATTAGAAATACATATGTTAGGTACAAAGCTCTGTATCTTTACGCAACAGAACCATTACAGCACCCATTGATTTCAATGGATAACAATTCAGGACTTAATTGTCAGGAACATTACTTTGTTTTCTTTATAAACAGATCACTTTGGTTTCAAACACTGAAACTGGCATTGGGTTTTATGTGGTTTTTCTTAGTGGTGACATTTCTCACTGATCTCTGAGGTGGCGCTCCAGCTATTGCAGCTCCTATATAGGAGTTGTTTCCATACGAAGCTACAGTACTTTGCTTCTTGTTGACCAAACTACCACATTTGCTCACCAGGAAAGAATGTAACCCATCAACCTTTCTGCTGGTGCAGAAATATGTCTTACATAAAACTCTGTCTGTTGTACACTGTCTCCCTTGTGCAATTTTAAATGTTGCATAATATATAACAACAAATGCTATTAACTCTACAGCATAAACTTTGAAATAAATGAATAGGAAAGTAGTGGAATAAAAAAAAATAATAAAAAACCCCCTGAAATTATGCTGCATACCTTTTCAAACAATTAAACCTCCATCTTAAAATTCAGCACACTAATTAAAGGTTTTGTGAAGGTCCAATTTGTCTCTTCCAAGGTTATTCAAGGAAGCAGTAAAAAAAAAAAATTAATTCTGGGCTTTCAGTGAACTAATAAAAATAAGGCCGGTTATTAGTAAGGAGTCCAAAGCCATAAGCAACATTTTAGTGATAAGCAAGTGGTCAGGCCGAATTGCAGCATCCATTAATGACCAGTAACTAAAGAACAATATTGTATGATAACACATGCAAAAAAGAATTAATTTTGTCACGTGATGAAATCAAAGCATTCTGCTTATTCTTCTGAGAACAGAGGCTGAAAAGAGATGTATTTTTTTTTTCCCCATGCTAAGAAAAGGTTGGTTTATTACATACTAGAGAAAAAAAAGTATTAGCTTATACTTAATAAGTGCTCATACAGTTTATTGTAAAGGAAATAACAGTTTCATATGTGGGTGTCCTGGGTTCAACAGCAGCAGTCATTTTTTCTCTTTCTTAGTAGCTGGTGCAGTGCTGTGTTTTTGACTTTCAGCCTGGAAACAGCGCTGATAACACCAATGTTTTTAGTTGCTGCTCAGTAATGTTTACTCTGACCAAGGACTTTCTGAGCCTCATGCTCTTCCAGGGAGGAGGGGAAGCCAGGAGGAAGCAGGGACAGGACACCTTACCCAAAATGACCAAAGAGGTATTCCATACCATAGCACATCATGCCCAGGATGTAGACTGGGAATTACCCAGAAGGGCTAGTTCGCTGCTTGGTCAGGCTGGGTGTCAGTGTGGTGAGCCATTATATTCTCTTCCCTTGTTATTTCCCTTATCATTATTGTCATTGGTGGCAGCAGCAGTGGTTTGTGTTATACCTTAGTACTGGACTGTTCTTATCCCAACCCGTGGGAGCTGTATTCTTTTGATTCTCCTCCCCATGCCTCCGGGAGCTAGGGGAGGAAGAGGAGGAGTGAGTGAAAGATTGAGTGGCTGACTTACGGCTTGGCTTAAACCACAAGACTATATCAACATTTTCTTTCAGAATGCGCTAATTTTGCACAGCTATTTTGTTAGACTAAATACAGAAATCTTTGTTTCTCAACCAGATTTCAAGAGCAAGGAAGGTTGCTGTAGACCAGCTTCACAGGATCATATCCTTTGGTGAAGCCAGTGTTCTGCAGATTCTTTCCGCATGCATTGTCATTTATGTGTTAGTCATATATAAAGCTTAATCTGTTGAATTACATTCATGGATACAACTAGATTTTGTTCTTAAAAGGTGGTTGGTTATCATAGACTTTAAAAAGAACATCATGATGACTTACACACAACACTTGCAAGTGCAAGTAATATATATTAATCCATAGGTACATACAGCTCCTGAGAGATGTGATTGTATTAGTGAGAATCCTGATGCACCTTTTTTTTGTATTTTCCTAGATATTTAGCTTAAGAGGAATTTAATCTGATACAACATCTTAGGTGTTTCTATGAAAACCAAGAAGCTGGACGAAGAAACAGAAATCAATTGTTCGTAGCCATGTATGAACTGATTAGTTATTTCAGCAGGCAAACAATCCATAATAAAAACATCTCCTTTTACTCTCAATTGTGGGAAATAAAGCACTTTTATTTATGAAACTTTTGCCAAAAGAAGCAAACTTCCACTTCACTGTCACTTCCCCTATGATTAAACAAATCTAAACAAAGTGAAACAGACAACTCTTTTAGATCTACAACAGTATGTTTCTTTCCAGGTTTTCTGAGAAATTTAGGGAAAAATATAAGACCATATTCACAAAGCTGCCAGAACAAGATGAAAAGTTATTTTACACTTCTTTTTTGTCAATTGCTTATCAGTAAGAGCACTCAAATTCAACAATTATTTTCTCTTCCTCTGTGAGTTCGAAGTCCAGGTCTCACTTCTCAAAAGGCCCAACAGGTTAAAAATACATTGGCAAAACAGGAGAGGAACTCTTCTTAATCTCTCCTGTATAATCTATTCTAGCTTGTATAAATAATTAATTTACGAATTATGGTTAGAAATGGAGGTTAGGTGCCTCTTCTTTCCAAATAGTATCAGGCTGGACTTGTTCTCATTCTGTATTCCAGTGACTATTTAGGTGCTTTATCTGAAATAAGATTCAGAAGGAGGGAAATGGAAGATTCACTGGTTAGTACATCCCATGTAAGAAACTGACAGATATAAGAGTTAAGAAAAACATAGTTTGTTTATTCTGACAGAAAAAGAATTCTAGCATGTTTTCCAAAAGCCCTATAGAATTCCCTACTCTATCTACATCCATCATTTGTCTGAAGGTAATGATTTCATAAATTACAGGTTAAAATCAAGTTATTTTAAAGTAAATAATGCATTTACTTAGGGAAGTCATACAGGAGCTGGGGTAAATGTAAATGGGATAAAATCCAAAATAAGTTATCCAAAAGTCATAGAATCAGATTAGCCTCATATCTATAGCCTATGTGACAAAATAACAATATAATTAATCTATCTGACATATGGTAAAACATCTGCTAGATTACCTATGGGATTTAACCAGTGGGGAACATAAGAGCTGATGCAGAGTTGTGTGGTGAATGGTAAACTGACTGAAAACCAGCTGGCAACTGACAGATCTGAGAAGGGAATAATCAAGCCAGGATCATCTACTAATAGAATTAGTCGAGGATTACTCATGGTATTGATCTCGTTTAATATTTTCATCACATTGCATTTCATGTGGTACAAAAAGTAAAGGCTAACTGATGAAATTTTTTCATGACACAATGTGAAGCAGGCCACAGCACAATACAGAAGTAAGTGTATAAGTACAGTGGGGAACAATACTAAAGCAAGATGATACACTTAAGGAGGAACAAAATTTAAGTTTTGCTCTTAAGAGTTGGAAGAGAAGAAACATAGTGTGATGCAGCTGGATTATTTTTGTCAATAATGTGACACTTCCATCAAATAACAAATACAGTTCTAAGATATATACAATGAGGTCCCCAGAGTACCGCAGGCCATATGAAATAAGACAAAAGGTCTTGTTTTGTTTAATTTAGTAAGATGAACTGAGATGTGATAAGATTGCTTTACACAAATAGGTGGAGTGGTTAGGACCAAACATAAGAGAAGAAAAGCTATTTAAAATAAACAACAATGTTGACCTAATAAAAATATTTCTAGATGGGCCATAAATACATTTGAGTTGGAAATTAGAAATTGTAATCATCAGAGCCAGAATACTCAGTAACAGCTTTTCAATAGGAGGAGCAAGGGCATTAAACCAAACTGGTTTTAAGATGAAGCATGTTTCAGAAAAAAAAATGTTATATAGAAACATCTGTTTCAGCTAGTGCTTGCCAAAACAGAGAAAAGTATCCAGTAAAACCTTTGATTGGTATCCTTGCCAGATTTTCCAGTAAATTGCAGGAGATCAGCGACTTTTAGAATCTATGACTCTGAGACAACTCCTCCATGACAACAGCTTTCGAACTGGGGACTTCAGGAGGGCTGAGAGTCTCAGTTTGAGATGTTTATCTGCTTTTCAAAAATTCAAACTTAACTTGGTAGTTCGGGAAGTTCAGTGTTGTATTTTCAGATTACTCTCTGTTGTGATGTTTACACTGAGCTCTGGAAAATTTCTAGGTTATGGAAAAAATAATGTATTTTCTAACTATCAGTCAGTTATGAGAATGGTGAGGATGATCTGGTTTACGTATTGGACCTCTTTGGGTGAAAGGAGGGTGACCCTAAAAGTTTTCCTGCTCCAGCTTAACTAACAGATACTAATTTCAGAGGAGATAAGATTCCTTCACCTGACTTCTATTCAAACGATAACAGAAAGGGCTACAGCAGTTTAGATTCGGCAACTCAGGATAATCCTCACACAGAGCAAGGAACAAAATACCAATAGAATTAAGTACTTCAACAGTCTACAGCTTCTCTCAAAGAAAAGCAGCAGACTTTATTTATAATGGAATTAGGTCTTCATTGCCATAAGACACAGATCAGATTTAGATTTCTTATTATCTGAGAAAACCGACTCCAAGAGAACTGCTCCAGGTGGCCTTGTCAGTCATAAAGCCAACATCCGTACCAGCATAATCTGAACTGACACCATACCATATAGGCATGGTCCTAAGATGTGTTAGTGCAGAGTTGCCGCAGGAATTGCTCTGAGAAGAGAGGATTGCCAAGAAGCCCATCCAGCTTAACAGTATGCACTCAGAACAGCACACCTTGTCCTCTGATGTGTTACAAGTTTTAGGTGTAGAGGCAGGAACTAGACCATAGAATCATAGAGTCATAGAATCAGTCATACAATCATAGAATCATAGAATCATAGAATGGTTAGGGTTGGAAAGGTTCTTAAGATCCTCTAGTTCCAACTCCTCTGCCGTGGTCCGGGACGCCTCACACAAGACTGTGTTACCCAAGGCTTATGCTGAGGACACCAGTGCTGCACCATGTTTCTACTGTGTTTCCAAAGCCTATGGGACATATACATCATCAGAAAAACAATGTCCAGACTAATCTGTTCTACTCCAACCATAAGGAAAGTTTCCTTCTTTTGGCTGTGATACTCTGTTGTGTAGATATATCTTTGGCTTCTCATATTGTTATTTTAGATGGCAGCTTTATAATAATTTATATTTGTGCAGCACTATGTTCTTACGGCATTAAAGAGCACGGCACAAAAGTATGCTGTCTTCAGGTAAAAGCTAATGAAATATTCAAATGTAGCCCCTGCAACCATACCAGACTCTATAGTCTTCATTTCCATAATATGGAAAGACACTGTTATGCTTGTTCATACTGAGGGAATTTATGACTTTTCAATAACAAGTATTTACTCATTTACATTCATTGGGTTGACAAAAAATTATGGCCAATTTTATATGATGAATTCAATGAAGGCAAAACCCTTGCATGATGCATATGTAAATTATCAATATAGTTTTTCATTAAGAAGTGGGTTCTAAATAATACTTCAGACAATAAATATGAAAGTGAATATACAAAAATAGATTGAAAGCAAAAGGATCATAGTAATAAAAATGTATTGCTGAACATTTTGTCCCTTAAATCTAAAGGTGAACTATAAAAGTATGATCTGATAATTTTTTGTGATTAGTGAATTTCACTGCCTTAAGTAAACCTGGCTTAGCTCCTCTCAAGTAACTCATGCAGGAGTGCTCATGTAATCAGCTGTCACATTTCCAGTGTGCAATAGCTTTTTATTAAGCTGTTTCAAAAAAATGTAGGGCATTTTTTTGTCCTTTGTTTATAGCAAAACCATATTTTTTCAGAGAAGAAATTGAGATTACAAAAATTGGGTATATTTCTTTCTGTTATCATGCTGTTTCCACCCCATTCAAGCTGCAGCTAACAAGGAGGGGGAAAAAAAAAAAGCATACATGATCTCTGAAAAAGATTGCTTATATTGTGTCTGAAAAATCACAACTCCAACTGACCTGCTAAGAAAAAATAAAAGCAAAGTATAATCAACAACCTGTTGCAAATGTCACATTGAAGGAATATTGATGATGTACTTTCCTATGAATTCTGATTTTTAATTAAAAAAAAAGAAACAGTGATTGAAAAAGGTGAAAAAATAAGCTTTCTTAATCATAAAATTTTATGACTGTGTTATATACAAAGCTTCCAATAAAATCTAAGGCATGAAGACAAGGTGTATTCACAAGCAAGTTTTGATTTGATTACCTAAATTCTAAATGAAGCAGTATATAAAGACCGAAGTTCAGAGAGCATATAAAGAATCAAACTTTACAGAAAGTTGTAGATAACAAATAGGAAACACAATATGTGAAAGTGAAATGAGAAGACTGAATGTAAGATCAGTAGCCATAATATACTAACTACGCACCTATCAAAACCCCAACACATTTCAAGGGGAAAAATGTCCCTCTACAAGACAGTCCAATCAACATTTTTCTATGTGTTGATTTATCCTTGGCAAGTAGTTGGATGCCCACCTGGCTGCTGTCTCATTCTCTCTCCTGGGCTGGACCACGGGAAGATGAGACAGAAAAGCTTGTGGACAGAAAGACAGTGAGATCATTTGCCAGTTACCATCATGGGCAAAACATGCTCAACTTCATTCCTTCTTTCTGGATTCCTCTACCCATTGCCCTTTCATTCATAGCACAGGTAGTCAGGGAATGGTGTTTTCAGATAGTCCATAACAGTTTCTCTCTGACACTCCTTCCCACTCACGCTTTTCCCCTGATCTCTCCAAGGGCAGCAGTTCTTCAGGATAAACCAGCTCCACTGTGCATTCTCCACAGTTCCTTCAGGTAATATCCACCTGCTCTGGCATAGTTCCCTCTGTAGGCTGCAGGGACATACCTGCTACTCTGTGGTCTCTTCCAGTGGCTGTGGGCGAATCCCTGCTCTAGCACTTGGAGCGCCTTCTCCTCCTCCTTCTCTGAACCTGGTGCTTGCAGAACGTAATTAAGTGGAAAGAAACTGTAATTATATCATGTCATAATAAAACACAAAACCAAGTCAAAGATTTATTCCTTTTTCAGGATCTTGGTTTTTTAAATGTGCAGTCTATGGCAGCATACTTATAAAACTTGAAATTTGAAATCTGAACAGCTCTAAAATCCTTATTGAGCCTATTAGGTGGATGAGTCTGCCAGATGGTGTGGAAGACATTAATATACATTTAGAAAAAGCACCTTCATCTCTGAAATGCTAATTTTATATGAAACAGCCCAATGTGTATTTGTCTTGCTTCAGTTAACCTAATTAGTATGGAGAAAGAACTGTAGGAGAAAAAGTTATCAATGGTAATGGTAAATAAAAGACAATCATTCAAAATTGCAGTGGCATTTAAATATTCTTCTGTTTCTGTGAATCAACAGCAACAAAAATTTTATTGGATGTCTTACTGTCTTTTCATAATAAAGCTTCATCACTGTTGTCTAATGATGACAATACGATGTCACTGGTATGAATAATGTCATGACTTATAAAGTAAATTAAGGTTGTTATTTACAGTGAACAGAAACACAGTATTAAAAAAGGCTAAACTTATAAGTTCTTTGTGACTGCAATTAACTATGTGCCAAGGACAGTTACACACTTTATATTCTTTTACATTCAGGTATAGATGAAAGCCTGAATGGAGTGAGGAATGTCAGGGAACTGTACAGTTTAATCCATGTCACATGTGTATGATGTCAGCCAGTACTGGCAAGGAGAGAAAGTTTACTTTCCACCCTTAGCTCTTCTTTCCAGTAAATCTTCATCTGAAGATGTTTGAAGCCCCAGTGTAACACAGGCTTTGGGCTAATGTGCAGCACAGTGACAGGTGAATGGCATGTAACATGGAGGAATTCCACACAAAACAATTTGACATGAGAAAAGCTTGCAAGATGAAGGCCTATTTCTCATCACTGCTGTTTTGAGATCTTATTCCAGAACTCAAAACAAATCTGAAATTTCCTACATTCCAGAGCAAAAACCACTGTTGCAATCTAAAACTCAGAAAAATACAAAACAAATACTGTATATATTAAAGACAGGAAGCATGCAAAGGAAGACTTGTGTTGCCTGTCCCTCTGTTCCATGTGCCTCACCTCCCATCCTTCCATGACCTTGGGAAGAGAAAGAAGTAAGTTAAACAATTTGATTAAAGTCAGCTATGTGGACTGTAAAGAAGTCACCTCCCTTAAGCTTCTCCTGTCTCTGTGAATAAATGGGCATGCCAAGAGCAAAAACCTAACTGCATACTTAGCAAGTCATCAGCATCAATAGTCCCATTTGACAGCTGTTGAAGTGGCAATGCATTCGGAAACAATCTGCAGAACACTGGCTTCACCAAAGGATATGATCCTGTGAAGCTGGTCTACAGCAACCTTCCTTGCTCTTGAAGTCTGGTTGAGAAACAGATTTCTGTATTTAGTTTAACACAATAGCTGTGCAAAATTAATGCATTCTAAAAGAAAAGGTTGATATAGTGTCATGGTTTAAGCCAAGCCGTAAATCAGCCACTCAATCTCTCATTCACTCCTCCCCTTCCTCCCTCAGCTCCCGGAGGCATGGGGAGGAGAATCAAAGGAATACAACTCCCACGGGTTGAGATAAGAACAGTCCAGTACTAAGGTATAACACAAACCACTGCTGCTGCCACCAATGACAATAATGATAAGGGAAATAACAAGGGAAGAGAATATAATGGCTCACCACACTGACACCCAGCCTGACCAAGCAGCGAACTAGCCCTTCTGGGTAATTCCCAGTCTACATCCTGGGCATGATGTGCTATGGTATGGAATACCTCTTTGGCTAGTTTTGGTCAGGTGTCCTGTCCCTGCTTCCTCCTGGCTTCCCCTCCTCCCTGGCAGAGCATGAGGCTCAGAAAGTCCTTGGTTAGAGTAAACACTACTGAGCAGCCACTAAAAACATTGGTGTTATCAGCACTGTTTCCAGGCTGAAAGTCAAAAACACAGCGCTGCACCAGCTACTAAGGAGTAAAATGACTGCTGCTACTGAACCCAGGACATATAGGTATTCACGTGCATGCACACACATGAGAAATGTATGTTCTGGAGACTTAAGATATTTTACTTGAGATGATTTCACTTCTTCAAATGTTGCTATTTCATGAGAAATGGGTTACAAGTTTTTGTTTTACTGCCTGAGAAAGCTCAAATGCTAATTTACTTCCAAATTTTGAGTATAAGTACATGTAATCAATTTTCTTCTTATTTTTCTTGGAAATATAATTTGATGTGTTAAAAAAAAGGGGCACCAACGCTGCGTTAAATCTTGATAGTTTTTGCTTCTAATTCAGATTTTATTTTCTCTTTTTTTCTCTAAGTGTTACTTTTCATGATTATAAGTCCAATAAGTGTTCTTGAAGTAATAGAACAAATGACTTTGAGAAAAGATTGTGTAAATTTGCCTTCTGAAAACTGTGGGATGTTGCTACAGTGCTTTTTGGATGGTATAAACAAATCTAACTTAATTTGCAGTGGCTAGTAATATTTGGTTGCACCTCTAATGCAACGAATTCCGAAGACAGAAATCAATTTATTAAAAACATCTCTTTTAGTTCATACAAGTTCTATGAAGTGTAATTTATAGAAATGTTATATTTTTTTAAACAAAGTGGCATATTGCCGTCCTGTGTCTCAATCTCCACTCACTGTCAATTTCCTCCATGCACTGATCCATACCTTATTTGTAGGAACGGAGCAGAAAAGCAAGAAAAGCCTAAAAGAAAAAGAGCACCTACAACCGCATAGTAAGTGGCGTGGCAGCTGCGAAAGATTCTCTGGCCTTACCTCCAAGCAGAGTACTATTCCTACTCCGCAATTAGCGTTATCAGATCTGACCAGGACACGACATAGAGCATCATAAAGCTTAAATTCCACATCTAAATTATAGAGCAGAAGCAGCCTATAGGCTTAGCTTGAAACTAAATTTACCATCTGTCAACTTTGCTTAGCAAGTAGCGCAGCCTAAAATCTGGCTCTGGGTAATTTGTACTGATTGACCCAGTAAGAAAAAGGGAATGGGGAAATATACTTGAGAATTTGGGGCCTATACTTGAGAATATCCTCAGATAGAGAGAGATAGATAGATACAGATATAGATATAAATGATATAGATATAGATAGACATATAGATATTTTTACAGAATGTTAATTATATATATACAGAATATGTAGAAACCCCAGAATTTTAGCTGTGTTGCCACAAGAGTGATATACCTTGTACCATTTGTATGTAACAAGGCCACATGGCTGGCAGTAAAGAGGCAAGAAACCCTGGGCTCCTTCCTAAAAGGTGAAAGACAACAAGGACAGTAAGACATTTAGGCATTCCTAAATTAATTACTTTCATTTTTTCAAAATATTTAAAACTGCATTCTATTTCCCTACAATAGGGATTTTTTCTTTTTTTCTTTTTAATCCTTATCATTTTGTTTCAAAACAGAACCACTTTTTCCACAGAAATTATGACATTTGGTTAGCTGAAATAATGGCCCCTAAAAACCATCACTCTTCAGAAGCAACCTGTTCCTCCTACCCACCATTATCACTCACTCTTGGGTGTCTCCAGATGAGCTGACACACTGAAGGAATTCAGCAGTCACAGTCTGCCTCCAGCTCAGCCAAGCTTTTAAATTGCTCGCTGTGTTTATGTGGCATTTCTGATATCCACAGGGAGATCCCAGCCACTGTGAAGTAAACAATATTAAGCTTCTCTGCCTGGCTCTCCCTCCCACCTCCATGCTGTGTCCTGCTACAGAACTGTGCCCCTCTTTTTGGAGAGCTGCCTCTTTTTTTTTTTTTTTGTCATGTAGGTGGAATTTCTTCTGTTGCCATTGTCACTGATGTCTTTTCAGGCCTTATTTGTTTTATGAGCAGTACTGTGGGTGCCAAAACAGTACTCTGGCTACTTGTATGGGCCATACTTCTCTTGCAAATAGCACACTTCTAATAAACACCAGGCTTAGAATTTCAAATACTGGAAACAGAAACCAGCAAATTTTGCAGGCAAAGGGATAATGAATCTTGCTGTTCAAAGCCCTCAACTTCTGTTTCATTTATAGTACAACTTTTATAAAACTATGTAGTTGTCATATGAAGTTCTTACATAGCATGACATTAACCAGATCTCAGAACAAATTGTTCTAGTTTTAATTGCCTTTGCCATTAGAAACGTTGGATTAATTTTGTCCCCACTTTTTAGTTTCAACTTTCAATCTTTGAATCTCATCTTTCCTGAATGATGTTTTCTCTGAGGTTAAGGAAGTATCTTCCATCAGAAATTTGTTCCCATGTAGGTATTGGTCATGTGATTTGATATTTGGATAAACAAGTAGTTCGGATAAACAAGTAGTTTGGATAAACAAGTAGTTCAGATAAACAGTAGTTCAGAATTCCTTCCAGTTTAAGGCACGCAGGTCAAAATATATGAATGTTTGCATAGGCTGGCGATGCACACAGGTTATTTCCTGATTACACTGTTTGCTTTTTTTGGTTTGGTTTGGGGTTTTTATGGGGGGAGGGTGTGTCCTGGGTTCACCAGTAGCAGTCATTTTTCTCCTTCTTAGTAGCTGCTGCAGTGCTGTGTTTTTGACTTTCAGCCTGGGAACAGTGCTGATAACACCGATGTTTTTAGTTGTTGCTCAGTAATGTTTACTCTGACCAAGGACTTTCTGAGCCTCATGCCCTGCCAGGGAGGAGGGAAAGCCGGGAGGAAGTAGAGGCAGGACGCCTGACCCAAACTAGCCAAGAGGTATTCCATACCACAGCATGTCATGCCCAGGATGTAAACTGGGAGTTACCCAAAAGAGTTAGATAGCTGCTCGGTCGGGCTGAGTGGTGAACGGTTGTATTCTCTTCCCTTGTTATTTCCCTTATCATTATTATTATTGGCGGTAGCTGCAGTGGTTTGTGTTATACCTTAGTTACTGGACTGTTCTTATCTCAACCTGTGGGAGTTGAACACTTTTGATTCTCCTCCCCATGCCTCTGGGAGCTGAGGGAGGAAGGTGGAGGAGTGAGTGAGAGACTGAGTGGCTGATTTATGGCTTGGCTTAAACCAGGACAGCTCTTTTTGGTGCCCAATGTGAGGCTCGAATGGTTGAGATAACGACAGATCTGACAGCACAATGCTGTTTTATTGGCTCTCAATGTTGTTGCTTTTGGAGTCAGAGTTTCAGCATATTGTACTTTACTTACAGCCGGTATTTGCTGTTTTAGTATTTATCAGATGGGGGCCTTCGGCTAAGGCTCTTGTTTCATTGCACTTTATGGTAATGATTTGTAATACTGGTGGGCTCTGGCAACAGGGTGGGATGGATGTGGCCATGGACTTGTGCCTGGCCATCCCACTGCTATTCGCAGTCCTGGCCCTCGTCCTCGCCTCCATATTCATGAAGCTGCGGGGAGCGGAGGTGGAACTGCGCTGAAGCCGCCAACGGCCCAACTGTCCCAGGAGACCGGCCCCAGGTGCCAAGATGGTGGCGGCATGGCCGGGAAGGAGGTGGCGCCCGAGAAGCAGGAGGAGGCAGCAGAGGAGCTGAGCCCCACGGCCGAGCCCAGCCCCCCAGCTGAAGAGAGCATCCCCTGGCAGCTGCCCACTGAGCCTCATGAGCCCGAGCCCCAGGAGGATGGAGAAGATGACGCAGAACTTGCCAGCAGGGTAGAAGAGGAAGATCTGGACTCAGAAAAAGAGAAGCTGGTGATGAGAGAGCCGGCAAGCACAGCAGCTACACCAGCCCCAGTGACAAGCACAGCAGCTACACCAGCCCCAGTGACAAGCACAGCAGCTACA
>WYDI02004704.1:0-11221 GCA_009867235.2 Psittacus erithacus
TGGAATACCTCTTTGGTCAGTTTGGGTCAGGTGTCCTGTCTCTGCTTCCTCCCGGCTTCCCCTCCTCCCAGGGCAGACCATGAGGCTCAGAAAGTCCTTGGTCAGACTAAACATTACTGAGCAACAACTATAAACATCGGTATTATCAGCACTGTTCCCAGACTGAAAGTCAAAAAACACAGAGCTGCACCAGCTACTAAGAAGGAGAAAAATGATTGCTACTGCTGAACCCAGGACATTTACTTAGAAGTGGATCATAGAGAATACTACAGAACACTGACATTACATCTCTCAGCTTTCATGACATGTCCTAGTTGTTCAGTACAGCAACATCTGTGATACAAATTTAATAGCTATGCAATCAATGCACTTATTTAGGATAGCTCAAAGCACTGCTGAAGTTAAGATTTCCAGGGAATGTGGGCAAACATTTGCCACATGAATGCAAATAAAGTAGGTGAAGGATCTATTCCTTCTACTCAGAAAGCAGAGAGAGGGGCAGCTTAGAAAGCATGTGCTTACTCCTACCAGCTGCAGTCACAGTTCCCATTTGAGACTGGATAAGTGCAAACTCTAACATATTAGTTGAAATCACCAAAGGCATTCTAAACTTATGTATTGGACATGGCCCAGAAAGGGAGTAAAAGAACACCACTGTCAGGTACAGATCAGTTAGTCGAAGCAGCTACTCCTTTTTCACTGCTTTTTAGACTGTAGCTGCTAACCCTTGCATCAGAAATAGGGCTGTTGCATGCAAACACATCAGGCATGGATTCAAATTTGACTTGCAAGTCAATGTGTCATAGCTAAAATTAATATCAGGGAGAAACCATTACCAACATGGTTTAGGAATACCCTTACACAACTGAATCAGGACAACAGAAAGGTTCCGCCCTTTTTTCCACTCAGTTTTGTAAATTGGATTTTTTCAAGAGGGTGGATGGAGTTTGCATCCAGTTACTCAAAGGATTTAACAGTGTTCTTTTTTTACATTTGGGCAAGGAGAAAAGCAAGCCTGTTACCACTTACTTTTTTGTGAAATATTTTGGAGATAATGTTGATTTTGGCTTGGATAGAGTTAGCCTTTATAGCAGATCATATGAGGCTGTGTTTTAGATTTTTGACCAAAACAATATTAATGTTCTAGCTTTTGCTGAACAGCGCTCTGTGTAGTGCTCTTGATCTCACTCTGTTCCTCAGTAAACATACTGGGGGGAGTGTAATAGGTCAGGAGAGGACACAACCAAGAAGATGGCCTGAACTAACCAAAAAGATATTTCATACCATATAAAATCATACTCAGCAATAAAAAGGAAAAGAGAGAGTTTTAGGAGGGTTGGCAGTCTTTTGATGAGAAACTGGATAGGCATTGGTTTATCCATGGAAGGTGGGGAGTGATTGTCTTTGCAACACTTGTTTTGTTTTGTTTTCTTTTTTCTTCCACTTACCCTTGACTTCTAAAACTATTATTATTATTATTTTAATTTATCTTCATGCACAAGTTTTCTTGCTTTTATTCTTTCTTTCCTCTTCCCCCATCCCCTAGTGGAGAAGGAGAAAGGAGTGAGCAGCTGTGTGCTGCTTAGCTGCCCAGGGTGTTAATCCACAACAGAAAGATAAAGAATTTTTCAGCAAATGGGAAATCAGGTTTCATTCCTGCTTTCATTGTCAGTGAATTCAGATCAATGTCTTTCCTCAGAGATTAAGAGATCTGTGCAAGATTACGATTATCAGGCTCTGAGCAAACTATGTAAATTCTTTCAGTGTCTCTTTTCAGTGTTGTACCTTGAGGCCAATCATTTAGATTATTTTCTGTCACTGACAGTGATGTCAGTTGTCCTCCCTGCATAATGAACACCTTCAAATATAGTATGTCTCATGCCATCAAAAATATCATGTCAAATTCTTGTCATTTGTTGTTTCTTGTAGCCTACCCCTTCGCTTTTCTATTACAGAGCTAAAAAACAGCTCAGTAAATGGCAAATGATTATGTTGTTCAAATGCTCTACTAAATAACATTCAAATTTGAAGATAATTGCCAAAAAATTTAATGTACATCTTCAAGAATTTTAGTTAAATAAAGGGATTTTTTGTTGTTTTGTTTTTTTTTTTTTTTTTGCTTGTTTGGTTTTTTGTTTTGTTTGTTTTACTCCAATAATTGTCTGTGGATTTTTTTTCTTTTGCTGCTAGTCAGAAAAGAAAATTTATTCCAGTCTGAAAGGTCTGTATAATGAAAACACTTTTTATATTTTTTTCTCTACTTTGTACGTTTAGAACAAATCAGGCAAGTCTTCCCTATTACTTCTGTTAGGAGATACTTCAGTTGCAATACAACAACACACATTTTAATGGTGGAGCCAAATTACAAAGATGTAAAATCCTGATCCTGTGGGACCCAGGCATGATCTGGGGTCATATTTTCAAATACATTCAAGTGTGCCATTTACACACCTGCATAGGGTTTCCTATTTAAAAATACCTAAATATCTTAAAAGTCTAACTCTCATTAAAAAAATAAAGAAAAAAACACCCTATTTTTTTATTTGATTTAGGCAAAATCAGAGCATTTTCTCAATTTTTGTCCTTAAATAATCTTAAATACAATGTGTGCTTCCATTGTCTCTCTTTATTCCCCATTTCAGACAATTTTAAACATTCAAGATACTCTAATGTTTTTTATCTCCAACCTAAGAGCGCTGTGAGAGAAACTAGAGAAACTATCTTTGCAGCACACAAACTTAATTGCTATAGCTTTCTAGCTTTATCATTTTAGTGACTGCGGGTCAGTTTGGAAAGAGCTGTGTTCATGGTAACGCTGTTTCAGGTACTTCTCTCACTTTTGGGTCCTTTCCAACCCTAACAATTATATGCTTCCGTGATTCTATGAATTATGGAGTCATAGGTTACAAGGTTGGAAGGGACCTCAGGTGTCATCTGATCCAACCTTTCTTGCCAAAGCATGACCTAGACAAGACATTCAGCACCCTCTCCAGATAAATATCTTTAGTGTCCAGTGCTGGGGAATCCACCAGTTCCCTAAGGAGGTTATTCCAATGGCTGACTGTTCTCATTGTGAAAAATTTTCCTCTTATGTCCAACTGGAATCTCACCCAGGAGTAACTTGTACCCACTACCCCTCATCTTTTCCATGTGACTCCTTGTAAAAAGTCTCCATCTTCTTTGTGGCCACCCTTTAAATACTAGAACATGGTGATAAGGTCTCCCTTGAGCCTTCTTTTCTCAAGGCTGAACAAACCCAGTTCTCTCAGCCTTCCCTCATATGGCAGGCTTCCCTGTAATTTGATCGTCTTTGTGGTGCTTGTCTGGACCCTCTCCATTCTGACCATATCTTTCTTGTGTAGTGGAAACGAAAATTGAACACAATGTTCCAGGTGTGGCCTGACAAGCACTGGGTAGAGTGGGGTAATGACTTCTTCATTTCTGCTGGTGTTGCACTTGTTGATGTAACTCAGCATTCTGTCAGCTTTCTTTGCTGCAGCTGTACACTGTTCCCTCATATTTGAGCTTGTTGTCTGCTAGAATGCCCACAGCCCTTTCCACAGAGCTGCTCCCCAGCCAAGTAGATTCCAGCCTGTGCAGCACTCTTGGGTTGTGTTTTCCCAGGTGCAAGACCTTTCACTTGTCCATGTTGAATTTCATGAGGTTTTTGTCAGCTCACTCTTCCAGGTCATTCTGCAGTGTGGCTGTCCCTTGGAAAGTGTCTACTTCCCCACTCAATTTGGTATCATAGGCAAATCTCACCAGGGTACATTTGATGCCTGAGGTTACTTACGAAGATGTTGAATAGTGTTAGGCCAGATATTGATCCCATGATTCGGATCACTAGCTGGAAAAAGAGCTATTTACCACCCTTCAGGCATATCCTGTCACCCAGTTCCTCACCCACCATACAAACCATAGGGGCCCTTTAAATGAGCAGCTGGTTCTATTTTGAGGAAAAAAAAAATAAAATTCAAGACTCAGTTATGTGGCCTTTCTGCCACTTGGCAGGCTACAATACACTGTAAAAGGTGTTTTCCTTCAAGTAAAGATGGTTGTTTCTGAGTTAAGGACTAGCTTCCTTTTGGAGACAGAAAAATGAGGTTACTGGTGTGTTTTGCTCTTTATCAAGAAGGCAAATCTGCTCAGGCTTATTAAGGTATTTGGTGCTAAAGCAGCTGGGTAATCTGGCAGTAGGTTTATCTAGCTAATTGAAGGAAGCAAACACAGGATGGATTGCACATAAAATGAAGTAAGTCTGGTAATAAAACTGAATTTTACCGTTGTTCTGATGTATCTATTAAGGACTCCTTCTGTATTATTCTGCTTGCTGAATTAGCATAACAACTCAAAAGATGCTGAAATGTATTTCTTCTTTCTGCCTCTCCCCCCAAAAAAACCCCCAAACCCCAAAATTACTCAGTTTCCTGGGTTAACACGTAAGCTCTTAAGCAGTTTTCTGTTCTCCTCTTGTATGCTCTGATTTGAGTAGATTGATTTTGTTCCACCTAATTTCAGGATCCTGGAAAAGCTTCAGCAAAAATCACGCTTAGTATAAATTAGTTTCGGGGTTGTTTTTCAATTTATGCTGTGCTATTGGCTTCTATTTTGTGCTGGGTCTGCCTAGCTTTTATCTATGAATTTATGTTTTGAACATGTGCTGAGGAAATGAGGCAGAGTTTTATGCTATCATCAGAAAAATAGGATCAAAACCTATTTCACATTTTGCTTAGGATACAGAGCAAATAATGGAATTTCCTATCCTTCTTTTGAAGTTGTCTTGTAGAAAGAAAATAAAACTGATAGGGTTATGAATCTCAGATGGAATTGTGTAGTGTGGTATTTAACTTGCAAGAGCAAGGCCACACACAATTTGTTTTATTTGTGAATAATGGCTACAGGTGTTGAAGTTGTACATGTAAGCTCCAAGTTCAGTAGCTCCAGAGAGAATTGCTCTATTTGAATGACTTATTTATTTAGTCATCTGTAATAACAAACAGAATACAACTGTATTAATGTTGTAGCTGTCTATATTAAGTCCTAATCAAAGTATAGAGAGGCGTAGGTGTTTGAAATACAAACTAGACTGCACGAAGGGCTCCAAATCAAGTTGGTCCTGACATCTGCAGTCTCTAGCACAGAATCTAGGAAATACTCATCTGTGCAATTCCACAGAAACTAGTGGCTGTGATTCTATTTGATCTATAGTGACAGTATTTTAATAGACATTTCATTCTTTGTAAAAAGACTACGTTCATCAAGCTATAAAGACTCCAGAAAGGATTTTACTTTTTTTTTTTTTTTCCCAAAGGAAATCCATTTTTGCTCCTGTTCTTAATGTAAAAGGAAACAGGAGGTTAATACTATTCTTATAGGTAGGACAGTTAACTAAAGAAAGAACAACTGTTATGTCTCCTGATGAACATTCAATTCTGTAAGTTGCAGTGGAGTAAAAGCACCTTAGTGCAGAATTGTTTTGTGACAGGATAAGTGTGGGGAAAAATGGTGTTTAAAATACAGGGCAGGTGCTGCTTATTGGATGTCTGCTGAAATAGATGGGAGTGTGCCTTACCGCTTGCCTTGAAGGAAATAAAAGCTACTGTAATGATCATATTTGATATATGAAAAGTCTGTTCAAAGAATTTCTGTTCCCTTATTAAAATCCAGCTTGTTGTGTCTGACAGGCTAAATGCTTCTATTGATTCAGTCTGTCATATTTAAACTGCATAGCTGAAAATGGATTTTACTATAACTTTTTTTTTTTTAAATATGTCAGCATTCTCCTTAAGCATTTTACATGTGTGTTTTTGGATACATATTCCTAACAGTTGGTCAAAAGTTTAAAGTTGCCAAATAAAGCCTCCCAGGTTTGTTAAAGGTACTTTCACTTCTTTTTTAATGCTGCTGATGTGGGTTTTTTCAGTATAGGAACAACAGTTTTAATCAGAATATTTTATCAAATTAACTGATGTACTCAAGCATTTAAAATATGACTAAGAAGCCCTTCCTTAAAATTCCTTCACTTGCTTAAAGTTATAGTAGATAGTTGTTACAGTTGATTTATGGGTATACTAGAAATTCTAGAGAGAAGAGGGAAGCACTTGTACTGAAAAAGTGAGCAGCATAATTTTCAACCTGTCATTAAAGTTCAGCAGTGCTGAGTTGGAATAAGAGTGTTTCAGTGAGCAAAACAGAGAATTAAGTGAGATAATAAGTTCCACTCCTCAGATAATCTGTTTCCTTATTGTGAACTTGTAAGTAAGTGTTCATCTTTGATTTGAATTTGAGCTCACGAGTATTGGTAGACCAAGTACGAATATTTAAAGTTGACCTCCCCATGGCAAAATTAATTAACAGTGCAATTCACCTTTAATGTTGATATTAACACTTGAGTTACTAGAGTAGAAGAATATTCAAGTTGTGCCTATAGTCTTAAAATGTATACTCTCCTATCTATCTTTGTAAAGTAATACCACATAAAAACATGTTCTTGCTAAACATAGCAGGTATTAAATATCTGAGAATTGATACAATTTTCAGACTTTCCTGCGGAAATACCCTAGAAACAGTAGTGATGGACTTGCCTTCCAAAGCAGGTTTGGCCATGTGTAACTGCTGCTTGAGAATGACTTGTGTATTGAGTGACAACTGAAACGTTGAGGTAGCTTGCCATTTTATGGAAACTCTAAAACAGGTTAATGGATGAAGCTCTATGTTTTCAATGGTTATATCTGTAATTAAGTAACTCGCATTGGTGCCACTTATAACATCAGAAGCCCCACTTGCTTGCTATCTTCAGTATGGTACTCTAGTAGTTGGGAAGCATGTCTTCTGGCAGAAAACTACAGTAAATTCAAACCATTGGCATCTATAGTCATGCACAAGCTTAGAAATACATTCTTACGAGCTATTCTTTCAGTAGTTCCAAGCCAGTGTTGTTAGGGAAAACCTGATAAGTTCCTACTGTTCAAACAGAAGATCTGATTCGGAAAATCTGTTTTGTAAATTAGCATTCTACCGCATACTGAACCAAAGCTCTTGAGTAACAGGCTCTCTGGACTTCTAGAAAACTGTCTGCCTAAAAAAAGCATGATAGAATTCTATGAATCATAAAATGGCTTGGGTTGGAAGAGACCTGAAAGATCATCTAGTGCCAAAAGCCCTGCCATGGGCAGGGACAACTTCCACTAGACCAGGTTGTTCAAAGCCCCATCCAACCTGCTTTGAATACTTCCACATACTTCCATCCACTTCTCTGGAAAAGCCTGTTCCAGTGTCTCACCAACCTCATAATGAAGAATTTCTTCCTAATAATACTCATAAAGGTATTTTAAATAGTATTAACCTGTAAACACCTACAGAAGGCTTCTAGTGCAAAAATGCTGACAACATTCATTAGTTTAAATACAGGAGGGTTTCTTTCCGATTTTATGTGGAATTAGCTACATTGGCTGAATAAGCTAGCTTTAAAGAAGCAGCATACTTGGTATGGTGATTTTATTTTTATTCATACATGTATGTGTATATATATACATATATAATATATATGTATGAAGGTATATAAGAAAGTGTGTCTATATATGTACTTATTTTTAAGTTCTATAAAGATACTCAACATGTGATCTTGACTTGAGTATGGGAGGTTTTAGTTTAGTGAACCCAGATGATCAAAATCACATTATCAACTTAGGCAGTTATGTTGTTAGTAAACTGTGTAAAGCTGAATTTTGGCAGGTTTGCAAAACAGCTGTTAAAGGCATGAGTGGCAACAGCAAGAGCATGACTGTTTTGCAACAGTACGTATGTGAGAAGAGTGTGTAACTGAGCATTTCTCAGACAATAATAAACTGAGATGAATCTCCTGAAAGATAGTCACCTATCATTATAAGCTGGGAAGTTGCTGTTCAAGTGTAGGCAGTTAGGTACCTCTGGGGGTGACTTAGCAATGGTGTCTTATGGCTTTATACAAATATCTCAATTCACTGAAGTCTAGATTAGCCAATTGCTTCTTATTTTTAGTAATTAATACTTTAGATGTATTAGCTTTGAGAATACTGCAGAAGCTGCAGCCAGCTTGCTGGCAGTATGTATGCTCTCATCTTGTAACTGTGTATAGCTTTTTTTTCTTATCCAGACAAATTACTTTAAATCTGTAGTCTAATAAAAAGGTCAGCGGTGTGTTGATTTTTCTTTTTTTATACTGCTTACTGATATAACCTTACTGATACTAATCTAAATGGAGAGTTGTAAGCAGGTGTAACACTCATTTGTCAGCATCTTAATTTAATGGTGAAGTCACATCCTTAGCACCTTTAGAAAACTTGAAGAAAAACAAACAACCCCCCCCACAATTAATTTATATATATATATGTGCGTGTGTGTGCATGTTTCATTGTTTCTTCAAAGCCAGCTTGTTCAGACAAAATAGTTAACTCAAGAAATAATAACACATGAGACAAAATAAGGATAAGAGTAGTTTATTGGGTTTGTTTTGCTTTTTAACAATACATGATTAACTAGCAATCAGGGAACTGTATGTTGGGGATCAATATCAGCAATACAGCAAACATGACAACAGCTAGACACTTGCAAAATTATTATTAATGACCACAAACTTGTGAACACTCTTCCTTAAATCCCTCAAAGTCTTAATGACATGGACACATTCATATGCACTCCACCAGTCCCTCACAGGACATGTGGGTTACACCTAGACCTCATCTCTTGGCACTGTGGGGTACTTGGACACACCTGTGTTGGAGATGTGGGTACTCCAGATTTATGTGTACCCATACAGCCCACTCCCTGCAACATGCTAGTGCACGTACAGGTGATGAAGACCCACAGGAGGCCAAATGTCACCCCAGTCTCCAAAGGTGTGGGTCCCTATGTCTTGTACCCCATACTATTTAACTAGGAGCTGGTGCATGGTATCCTATGGGGAGTCTGCTCTATCCAGCCTGAGCAAAAGCTGTTATGTCCCAGAACAATGCATTCTGACATCACCAAATGATTTTTAGTGCATTTCTCTCACCTCACGTATATGAATTTCCATGATTCTTTAATAACCCTTTTCAAGATGACTCATCCTTTTTGTTTGGTTTTCTTACTCAGAATTTTCAAGGTCAGTCACTGATTATTGTTTAACCCAACAGATGTTCATCCTCTTTGGTGTTGTCAGTGTGGGTTTTTTTGTTAGTTGGGGGTTCTTTCTGGCAAATATCCTCTCAAACAGCTCTGAGTATTTCAGTCATACAAACTGTTTACAATCACATTCCTCTCTTATCAGATATTGTTACCCAGTATCTGTTTTACCAAGGGAAAGCCATTAGGTTTCTTCCAAAAAAGTGTAGTGTATCTAGTTTATATGGCACCGCAACATTTTTACAAGAGCAGCTTAATCTCGGATTGCGTACAGATCCCATCTGCTTAGTGAAATATTGAGGTCTGAAAGCAAAGAACCTTATAGATCTCTGCAGGCAGCTTAAATGACAGAATGACACCATATTTCCTACCTTCAAGCTGTAAATGTATATGTGGGTTCTTTCTATGTAGTAAACCATGTTCAAATTCTGTTCTTCCAGGCCCCTTAAATAATATTTGCTGTAGCTTGCATCAACACAGCATGAGATGAGGTTCAGTGCTTAGCTTTTATCCACATGTTGATATAAAAAATGCACAACTAATTTTTAAGGTCATCTTCCACATGTTTTAGAAGCATGGAAACTAACATTTAGAAGCAGTTATGTCTTCAGCTACTGAGATGATAGATGCTTGGGGATTTGTTTTCTACAGTTAACTTCATGCATAAGTGATTTTTTTAGATTTTATTTTTTTCCCTCAGTACAGGTAGAACACTTTATTTCATCTCTGTGCTTTATGCCACCTATGTTTATGAGCCTATGTAGCCTCAATTTCAGCTGCGTTTTATTTCTGTTCAAGATACCTGAATTCATTCTACCAGAGTAATGTGGTAAACATAATGAAGAGTCTTAGGTTATTCTCAAAGACTGGTCTGTGGCAAATTTGTGAATATAGCATATCTCTTGTCTTGCTTATACATCTATTGCGTGAAAAGCAAGTATACCTGCAGTATACTTTAAGGTATGTGGGTCTTCACTGCCTTGAGACAGTATAATATTGTGTGCTATGGCAAGTGCTTAATGGAAGTGTGTATGCATGCAAGATGTGTTGTGGGAATGTACGGCTGTAATTTTCTGAGTTCTGACTGGCTAGCAGAACAGGGGCTGCAATGCACCGTAACCTCCAACACAAACCTAAGGCTTTGCACAGATATCTCTTATTTCAGCTGCCTAAACACTTTCTAAAATATAGCCAAAGGGTGAAATTATATGATGCAGATGAACCCATGCCCCTATTCCTATTCTTTCAACTGGCTTTTTCTTTCTCAGCAGCAAATCAATTCAGTTTTGTCAATCTGTTGAAAAACATTTTTTTCTTTTTTTTTTTTTTTTCCTGGGCATGTGTGGTTTGGGGAATTTTTGTGTTTGGGTTGTTATGATGTTGGGGTTTTTTTGTAAATGTTTGTAGTTTTTCTGTGTGGTGTGGTATTCTTTTGGGGGTGTGTGTCTGTTTGCAGTTTGGTTTTGGTGGGTTGTTTGGGGGTTTTGTGGTTGGGTTCTTTTTTTTTTTGTTTGTTTGGTTTGGGTTTTTTGTATGTGATTTAACTTACCTGTACAATTGAAAGGGTCAAATTAAGACCAGTGGAAAGGGGAGGAGGGAGCATGGGGCTGTTTTTCTGGAAAGTAGGTTTAAAGCTCTAAGAGGTATCAACTTTACCCTATGTTATATGTTCATGCAGAACAGCCAGCAATTAAGTTTTGATCCTGAACTGAAAACCCCATCTTCTGCTGTAGTACAACAAAGATATTTTATATTATTGAGCACTAGAAGACCAGGATATAAGTAAAGGAAAAATAATCCCTCAACATCCCTTTGCACTAATATACTTCCATGTTATTGGATTCATTATACAGAATGGTGCTTTGCACAATGGTCGCTATAATGTGCCTCTGGACTTTACTATAATAAATAATTACAAGCATAATAACATAGACACAGCAGCTTTCATTTTTTTACTTTTGAAATGAATCTGCCTATGAGGCAATTTTTTTTGTTGTGCATTACTGTTGTGGTTTAAGCTTAGTCGTAAATTAGACAGAGCATGTAGCCTGCTTGTTTTCCCCCCACAACCTGTCCT